>JARBWK010000008.1:75177096-75456012 GCA_030556195.1 Anolis apletophallus
AAATCTTCAACAGAAGACGCTCCCACATCATCTTTCATACAGTGAATAAAACAAAGCAGTCCTTTCCTGCCTACAAGCTTACAGCTAAAAGACATGATATGGAAGGTGAAAGGAATGGAGAGGGAAGAGGAAAGGGGTATCTCAGTCATAACTTCTTAAGGTTTAATAGTACTTTTTATAATGGTCACCTGAAATGGAAATGATTTAGCAAACGGAGTTAAATGAAATAACACTTCAGCAGAACCTCTGCAATGGTTGCTGTACAAAAGAGTGGGAGTGCAAGTCAGCAGTGTATTCAGATATATGATGCTGGTGATGCTTTAGAAATGTTGTTGAGGTATCAGGGGCTAAACCTGGTAGCCTTCCAAATCCTATGGATTTACTAGCCAGGAAGTAGCTTTGATACTTTGCCTTCCCATAACATACCTGGAAGATTGGGAAATGGTTGTTTTTTTACCTACTGCTGAGGAACAGTGAATTTGTATAGAGCTGGCTCACGACGATAGTATATAATTAGTAAGCGTTTAATAGCAAAGTAGCTAGTATTGTCAAGGGGGCTAATCAACACACTCTACTAACATTAAAGAAACAAAACTAAACCCCAAAGGAAATAAGAAAGCGGAAGAAGATTTAGTGGCATTTTGAAACTCATAATTCTCACTCCTTCTTTCCCCAACATATTTGGTTTGTTTGTGAAGACATTTAAACTGAATATAATTCAGTGCCTGGGAACCCTTTAACATTTTTACAGTAGGTTTTCTTTTCAAAAAGTTGATCTCTGCAATAGCCTGCTGCTCTACAGGCTGATAGCAGGAAAAGAGGGATTTAATAGTCATTTGTGGTGAAGGTTTTCTTCAATAGGAAATGCTTTCATATGATGTTAAAAGATTTATACTCCTTTCCTTCCATGTAATATACTAGAACCTGTGCAACCCTGCAGAGGTGACAAGAAAATCTGTTATTTAAAACAGAGCTTGGAAGTCTTCATTTTCAAATTTAAGTTATGCACTAATGTTAACTTTAATTTGAAAACTAACGTATTATTCATTTTAGCTACTAAATAAAATTATTTTCTTAATCAGTATTCAACACATTTGTGATACTTTGTGGGTTTAAAGAAATCATTTAAAATGACTAAATTATCCACCAATAGTTCCAAATTTAAGTAATGGGGAAGATTCATTCAAAACATTAACATTACTGACATTAATAGAACAATTTTTACTAATTAAGCAATGGTGCTCTTTGTAGGATTATATTTTTTCAGTTTTAATAATAATAATAACAATAATAATACTTTATTTATAACCTGCCCTCTTCCCAAAAGTACTCAGGCTGGTTTACAAAAATAACAAAAATGGCAAACATTCAATGCTCAAGGACAAATAATCTAGTTTTAAGAGTTTTTACATTGAATGCTTTACTGTTGATAATTCACTCATTTTTTCTGTTATGATTCAATATTGCAGAAAAAGAAACATTACTCTTGGATTCATGTATGCCAGCTGTAAATGGGACATGGACTCTTTTTTATCTTTATTTCCCATTTTTCTGTTTCCAAGTGATTGTGTTTTCAGAACTAATTCTTCAGTAACTTCCACCTTTGCTTAGTGTCATTTTTCTTTAGTATGTCTAGCTATGAAATTCATTTGAGTAATTCCTTGAACTTAAAGTTAGCATTCCTGAAAGCCAAGGCCGATGTTTGACTATTTGCAAATGTTAGCATTACATGGTCACCGCTGTCTAAAGTGGATTATAAAACGGCTCTTTTCCTGTTTTCATCTTACACTAAATATGTTTGTTTTTATTTGAATTTGGCTGACCTAAGTTTTAAACATTTATTTTTTCATGTTACTAGTGGTGGGTTTGAAGGAAGAATTGTCCAGAGTTTACATAGCATTAGCTACCATCTCTTGTATGGTTGACGTCATAGAACTCTAGCATTTTCTGGAATGAAAGGTTGATGAACCACCCAAAGCATGCAGTAAGCTGAGCAAGAGCAGTGGAAAATCAAAGGTCTCCAGTGACAGTTTATCTATTCAGTGTCAGAGAATCATAGCATCATAGCGTTGGAAGAGACCTCATAGGCCATCCAGTCCAACCCCCTGCCAAGAAGCAGGAAAATTGCATTCATTTGTATGTTCTTATTACTTTACATGCGGATTGCATGTTACACTGACATAGCTAAAGAAATACCATGTAGAGTGTGATGTACAAGAAATAGATATTATTGTTTGGTTAGATGCTTAAAGCATTGTTGAAATCTGTATGCATTTTATGCCTTTTTCTTAGATGAAGCTTTCTTTGAGGTGTGCTGCATCTATGCCAGCAGAAATATAGGAACTAGTTTTACATACAGTTTCAAATAGTTGAATAACACCCTAATTCTATAGATTTTCCTATGTAGTTGGGAACTTTACTGGATGAAAATCTGCTGTTTAGATGATGAAAAAAACCCCCATTAGCCCTCTTCAGTGGCTGCATTATTATTCACCAGGCATGTCAAGGTATTGCACCATGGAAACATGGTTTTCAAGCTGCTGGATGCACTAGTGATGGAGAGCTAGCATATTGTGCTTTAATATGCAATATGATTAAGTGTTTTAGGATAGTAATGTGTACACTGCAATGTATTAGACTGGACCTGAAACTCTGACCATAGAGACCTGCACTTGAAAAAGTAGAGGGGGGTCTCATGTGACCTTCCTAGAATTTTAATTTCTTTTGTGGTATTAGATCAATAGTGTTCTTAAAGAACAGTTATCAAAGGAAGATCTGTTGTCCATAAATCAACAATAGTTCAATTTTATTTCTACCATTTTTCACAGGTAAGTGATGAAAACTGAAAATGTAGTCCAGACACTAAGAAATAAGGTTTTCTGCCATCAAACATTGCATCTGCTCTTTTTATTTTGTATCTGGGAGTTCTTATTTCCTCTTTTAAAGTTTCTTGTGATTAACTTAGTGCAATAAACTCCTTGACATCAGGAAATAATGATTTATATCTTGGCAGAAGCAGATATAAAACATTACAGAAAAAATGATGTGCAAAGTTTACTCTAGATAGTTTTATCTTTTCACATTTTACATGGTATATTGTCTGGGAAACATTTTTTTAAACCACCACCAACAAAAGAGAGTTTATGTCTTCTGAAAAGCTTATGCCACCAATATCTTTGTTTCAGTTAATCTCAAAGATCCCTTCGCAGACTGTTCCAGACTGACACAGCTATGTCTTTGAATTAAAGACAGAACAACTATGTTGGATGAGAGCAAAAATCCATTTGGGCCAGTATCTTGTTTGTAGTACTTCCCAACAAGATGCTTCTGAGAATGTCCATCAGCAAATGATGGCATCAGTCTCCTGTTGTTTGTCTGTGGCTCCTGATGCCCAGAGTTTCAATTAGGTGTAATGCCTAATAACTTTTCTTAGATCCTTTTCTGTGAAGTGGTTTCAAATTCAGTCATGTTTACAGAAGGCCTACATAATTCAGCTGGAATTATCACTCGTGGTTGCTCAGATTCTGATGACTCTAAACTTTTATAATTCTTTTTTGAATTAATTTAAATTAGAGGTCACCACATCTTGCAATAGCTAATTCTTAATTACTTATTACTATTTGCTGTCAAGTTGACTTTGTCTTCAGCCAGCCCTATGAATAAGGGACCTCCAAGAGTCCTATTTTTAACTGAAGCATGTCTCTTGGCATGACCAAGTATGACAGTTCAAACAGCCATCTTTACATCTAGTGTCAGTTCTGGCTTGGTTTGTTCTAAGATCCATTTTAATGGGCTCAACATACAATCTCATCACTTCTCAGGGGAACTGCAGCTATATTTTTGGTGTGGAGGGAGGCAGACCTTGGGCCACTTGCAAATATGTTTAAAGAATCTTTAAGATTCATACAGAAATAGAATGGAACAAACTTACTGAAAAATAAACAAAACAGTTGTGGTCATCTCTACTGATTGTGTATCATCGGCATGGCTGTCCAATATGTTGTTAAACATAGCCGAGGTGAGCATACTAGCTTTGCATGTGGGTTAACTTGGCAGGTGAAGACATTGCACCTTACATGTAGATTACCATTAGAAAAGACAAGTGAATGAATCTGGACTCCCTCACAGAAAAACCAAAGGTCAATGTGTCTAAAGAAAACATTAGATAAAGATTATAAAGCGTTTCCTTATTGTTTTTCAAATGTGATTTTCATTTTGTTATTGGATTCTGTCTTGGGTCTAAATGCCTTAGAAGAATAGATCTGCCATATTACTGTTTTAGAAATTACCAGTCTCAATGGATGTTGTTAAACTTCAGATTGTGGTAAGGGTATCATTTTTCTCTTTGTGTTGCTCCTTGGAGAAGCTGTTTTATAGGGTTCACATAGAATGAAAAATACATAACACAGATTATAGAATTGTTGGCAGAATTGCTTTCTTTCCATTCAACTGTTTTTGGTTTGAAACCTGTGAAGAAACCTTTAAGACTGAAGCCATCCCCATCTTCAAATTGTCAACACTCGCTTATTTTTCTCTAGAGTGCTTTTTAAAGGATTTACGTTTGATAAATAGAAGAGAAATATAACTGAGAAAGAACATTACAAATTAGGGTATGTTGTCCTTCGATACCTAAAAAGACAATCAACTGAGCATTTTAGACATCTTATGACACAATAATAACAATGAAAATCTATGATGGCAGCTTTACTCTTCAGGGTTAACATCTTTTTCTTGAATTATACTTTATTCCATATTTTGAAATCCACAATATAAACTAAAAACAGTAATTTGGATAGTTTATGTGTACATTTGGGTACAACTCCTTTGTTTAATTTTGAATGTCAAAATAATGGGTAGACCATTTGAAAAATCTTGACGAGACAATGGATGTATGAAAATAAAAAGTACAGCTTTCAGTTTCTTTTCAAAACATAATCAATGATTTATAATGTCACTTACAATTCTAAACACTCCTGTAATTTCTTACCACAATTCTACTGAGCACAAATGTCTGTAGTACTAAATGTAATCCAAGGGAACACTTTTGCCTTATATGGAGCATATAAAACCTGTATGAACCCAAACATTTTGAATTTTTTAAAGGAGGAAACTAACATTAACTTATGCCCACCAACTGTTATGGTAAAAGCCATTGATATTGGATATCCCTTGTGATTAACTCCAGAAGACACCAAAATAGTTTGTGACATTGGTGACTTTAATCTTATAAATTCAATGAGTCCACGTGTCCAAAGATAGGGTACATGGTGCCACCTGCATAACAGGGATTTTCAGATATACTTTTGCCACCATCTTTCCTTTTGTGCTACAGAAACTGGGTGACCCTCTCTAGAATGATAAAATGGACTGTAGCTGGAAGTTAAAAACTGGTTGCCTTCCATGTACTTCTTTGCTAATTGAATTTGACACACTCAGAGAGACAAATATGTATGTACGTATATGTATACACACACATAACGGAAGCATCTTAAATCTCAAAGCTCTAATCATAGTGAATCATATGAGTATAAGAAACATTTTTGTAGATTATTGTAGTGCACTAAATTTGAAATTGTAGAATGTTTAAAAAAATGAAATTAATTTATCTATCATGAGTAATCCTCTATAACAACAGGAATATTGTTATAGAAACATCTATGAATGAACCATTAGCATTGAAGGATACAAAATAACATTTTCCTTATGTTTGTCCTTTCCCTCTGTATTTTGACTGACTGGGGAATGGGATTCACATCTGTATTCTACAATTATCTCTTCAAATGTCAGCCAATTCTATGCATATTGTATAACCCCTTAACCGTGGAATTGATATCTGTGGTTTCACATTACACATGCTCCAAAAATATTATATCCTGGAAGTGTTTGTGGACCTTCAAGGTTCTCCAGTGCTGTTCTATGGTATGCGTCCTGCCGAAATATAGTAAAAAACATAGGCTTTGCTATTATCCATGATTTAAGGTGTCTGTGTGTGTCCGTGTGTCTGTGTATCCTGGAATGTATTCTCAGAACATACAAGGATCATACTGTATGTAAATGTAACACCCATTGCATTCAGTGAGTAATTTTCCAGGAAAACAAGCATAGGATTGCAGTGTAAAATCAGTTATTTCAGACTCAGTTCTAAAAAACATAATTTTGTATGTAAAACTCTATTTAAATTAGGTTAATTTCATGAGATATTGCAACTGTCAAATATTTAGGAATGTAGATATTCTTCTTTTTTTGGTTATCTCATAGCTAGACAGATTTTACTAATTACTTTTAGGGAAATACCACGATCACGAAATGAAAACATTTTATGTCATGTTGAGCTTTGATTCTATAATGCTATACAGTATATTATGCCATGCAAACTCAGCATTGTTCAGATAAATTACACTATTTTTCCAAAATCTCTTCTTGTTAGTAATTTCATTATTTTGACATGCCATTCAGATATACTGTAAGACATTTGTTGATAGATGGAATGGTAGACCTTGGCAGACCTTAACTCTAATTCCTGTTTATCTGAAAATATTTATCTCTATCTGCATGGTTATTGTATTGTATATTCTTTATAAATTATTCAATTCTAACTATTTCAGTGGTTCTGAACCTGTGGGTCCCCAGGTGTTTTGGCCTACAACTCCCAGAAATTCCAGCCAGTTTACCAGCTGTTAGGATTTCTGGGAGTTGATGGCCAAAAACATCTGGGGACCCACAGGCTGAGAACTACTTCTCTATTTCTATTTCACCCCAGGAACCTTTAATCCTGACCCTTTACTTCATTTTTGTGTTAGTGGCTGTAACGGCTGTAAAACACTGAAACTTTGCCAAAAGATTCATGGATGTCTCCTTTCTCGGTGAGATGCTAGGAGTGGGATGGAACATCAGATTATGTTTGGTTTTTTTTAATGCTGATCATTGACCATAATAAATCTTGTCAAATGTTGTACTGGGCAGACCAGTGAAAGATGTTATTCCACCCTGCTGCTTTCGGACTCTAACACTGCAATGACTTACAGTGTTGCTAAATTCTGTGCTGCTGCCCTTAATATCAGACGGGTGATGATTGACACCGTAAGGGAACAATATCCTGTCTCTTAAAATATATTTCTATATTGATTACTAGTCTGATTTTAAATAACTGTTTACTGGGGAGTTGTCCTTCTCCTCTTAGGGCGCTTGTGCCCGCTTTGTGCTGGTCTGTGACCATAATAAAGTTTTTGATTTGATTTGATACTGGGCAGACATCACTCACCTGGTACTCCCAGTGGCTTCCTTCTAGTCTACTAATTGTATTTTTCTCTGGTTTGGTCTTATAACAGACACAGCATTTGTCACCTTGTTCGATTATCTGTATGGGAACTGGTATCCTTCTTGGTTTTGTTGGACCTCTCAGTGGCATTCACTATCATGGATCATACCATCTGACCTGTTTGCTCATACAGGGCTTTGAAGCACCATTTGCAGTAGTTCTGGTCCTGTTGACAGAATACTGTTAGAAGTGGTGCTGTGGGACAGTTATTCAGCCTCCTTGGTTCCAATAGTTTTGCTACTATTTCCTAGACTAGTAAACACTTTCATAAAGCAATCGAAAGAGGTCATCCACAGTTTGGGGGTGTGAGCTCACACTAGACTACCTGTCTTTCTCAGCTGGTGCCAAGGAGGCTGTGCAGACCTTGAGTTCTCAATATTCAATGAGAGAGTGAATAAATTTAATGGCAAGATAGATCTTCTGTTGGTCAACAAGAAACCCAGCCTGAAATTACAGTCTGTTTTGGTTGTGGATGCATACACTCTAAAAGATCAGATTCACAGTTTAGAGGTAGTCTTGGAATCTGGATTGCCCCAAGAGGCTAGGTGGCTTTTGTGGTCAGAAGTACCTTTGACATCTTTATTAGAGAGAGTGAATTTAATCACAGTCATTCATACTGTTATGTTTTAAGAGTCTGTCTGCCCCTATTAGAAGGCCACACTACTATGGTATAATCAAGGCCCCCTATAAGTACAAACAATGACATTTTTGATTGAATATATATTGTAATTAGCTTCAATTGTAACCTACTAAATAATATTTAACAGCAAGAATATAACAGCACTTACGTTATGCAGTATATACCCTTCTTTATATATGTTTTATTATGTAGTGACAATCTGAGCGCCTTCACGAAACAGGTCTTGAGAAAGCAAAGGCGAAACAGGGTGGCCATGGACAAGTCTCCCGTCGACCTGCAATGTGGATAATAAAAGGGCATCTCGACTACATGTCACTTTGATAAAGTGGATTATAAATATGTTGAACTCTATCCATTTGGATTTACAAACTTTAATTTAAATTGAACTGTTTCATCATTGTTTCCTACAATAAGAACTCAGAATAATTCCTTGTCTGGATTATAATGAACGTTATTTCCAAGAATTACAGGACATTTTTCTTTGATTTATATGGAACTTTATAAATGATATGATTACTGTGATGCTATCTTCAAACTGTTCTATATATGCTTTATTGCGTTGAGATAAATAGAGCTATATGATTGTATATACTGCATAACATAAGTGTTGTGATATTCTTGCTGTTAAATATTATTTAGTAGGTTACAATTGAAGCTAATTACAATATATATTCAACCAAAAATGCATTGTTTGTACTTATAGGGGGCCTTGATTATACCATAGTAGTGTTTCCCTTCTGTTTAGTTAGCTAGTTGTGAACTTGGAGCTACTCCGTATTTTTGCCTATTAGAATGGCCACCATAGCTTATGCAAGAAGCCCTTATTCAAAATGTTGGGCAAGGAAGGAGTAATGGGGTGGAAGCACTTCTTGCTTCTGCCTCTTGCAATTGCCTTTGCACTTGATTACACGGATCCATGTATAAATTGACCCAGGTTTTTGAGGACAATCTACAGTATGTCAATTTTTCTTGCTTATACATTACATATAGTAAAAAATACTATTCCTACTATACATTTCCATTTGTATGTTTATTGAAAACTGACACTGTTTTTACCACACTGCTACTATTTAATTGTTTTTTAACTTTTGTATTGTGCTTTTTAAACTTGACTAAGTGTTGGATTATAAGTTCCCACAGGGAGAAAGGCAAGGAATAAATGATGATGATGATGGTGATGATGGTGATGATGATAATAATAATAGCAGTATAGCTTTTTAGTAGCTTGCAGGCATCATAACTTCTAAGGACAAATGTCTTACAAGGGTACATTTGATACATTTGCATTTTAAGTGTACACTTTAAACTTCTTATGTGTACAGGTGAAAATTTAATATATGGAAAGCCCAAGCAGATTAAAATTTGTTTTCTTCAGTCACATTTGACAAGGCAATACAATGGATAAGGCAAGAAAGCAATACAATGACCTAACAACTTCTACACCCACACCTAGATGAGGTGTTTCAATTCAGTGACATGGCACAGAGGAGGCAAAATTATATTGTGGTTAGATTGAATTCTACTGATTTTGTTCCTAGAAATTCCTATTTTGTCAGTACATTTTTAGAAAACCCAAACAAACAAACAGGCCATCATCTTCATCCTGATCATATCATTGTTTCTCTGAATCTTCTTCCCATTACAATGACATGGTGAAAAGCTTATATTTTTCAGATCCCTATGTGCTGCTGCTGGCTTTCAAATTAATTAGGCTGGAGGTCAGATAGGTCTTTGAGCTGGGGTATGGGATCTAAAGATTGAAGATGTAGACATGGCAAGAAGAATGTGTTGGCATGAGTTATTTATTTATTTATTTCATGATATTTATATGCCGCCCTTCTCAACCCTGAAGGGGACTCAGAGCGGCTTACAGCAAACTGGAAATACAACAAACTACATTACTGCCATAGCAGTTGGATTTCACATTAACCTATTACTGAGTGGAAGGAACCATATTAAAGTCGGCACCCAGGAATATTATATGGATTTGCTAGTGTGGTTCTTCAACCCTTAAATAAATGTTAGACATGTCTGCTTGTATAGTAGGAAAGCTAAGAGACTGAAAGATTTGCTTTCTTTGTTTTCACATTTAAGCTTTACAACCAAGAACAGCTGAAGCACCATTTGGGAAATGAATTTATAAGAATTCCTCTTACTGGAAATGTTTATACTGTCTTCCTGAAAAATAGCTCTGGTGTCTTGATAATATAGCACTATAGAACAAGCCTCAAATCCTTGCATGCTGAAAGAAGGTGGGAGGAAGGAGAAAACTTCGGGATATATTTCCTTATGAAAAAGATTAGAAAAAATGCCTGCCACTTTGTGCAGTTGGATCTATTTCAAGGGCAAATATATCTTTATGAAATATTGCTTTGGACTACAGAGCTAAAGGCTGCTTTTGACAGGGATTATTCAGCAGCATTTAGGGAGGATAGGGACAAAAGAAAAATATTACCCAGGATCAACTTACACTTTTTTCCCTTCTAAGTGAGTTGTGGAAGCTGTTAGTGATCACTTTATTGATCTGTTTTGCTCTTGTTAGTATACTAGCCAGTTTAGTTCTCTAATACAGCATTAAATGGTAAAAAATAAGTCTACCTAAAATAGTTCGGATTTGATCTTTGGCACTCTAAATCAGTGTTTCCCAACCAATGTGCCGTGGCACACTAGTGTGCCGTGAGCAATCATCAGGTGTGCCGTAGGAAATTGGAACCTCCAATTCCCTTTCTTCCCCCTCCTGCCGAACACTTTTTCTTCTCCACTCAGGCTCCCTTCTTCCCAGCCTCGCTCTGCTCGCTTTTCCTCACTTTGCTCTGGGGCAAGTCTGCGCAGTAAGCGCCCGCACGGGTCACATCTTCCTCCCTCCCCCCTCCCCTCCTGAACACACTCACGCTGCCCCCTCGGATCAAAATGGTGGCAGAAGCGGCAGTGTAGAAGAAAAAGTAAGTGTTCGGCAGGAGGGGGAAGAAAGGGCGCGAAGGGGGAGGAAGAGGTCTCTGTCGAAAGCTGGCATGGGCAAACTTGTTTTCCCATGCCTGTTTTAGGGACCTTAAAGTGGTGAGCCTCCTTCCAACATTGTGATTCTGGATAGAAAACAAACAACATAATATAACATTGTTTGAGTCCACAGTGCTCTCTGGGTGTAGGTGAACTACAACTTCCAAACTCAAGGTCAATTCCCAAGAAAACCCTTTCAGTACTTTCTGTTGGTAATGAGAGTTCAATATGCCAAGTTTGGTTCAATTCCATTGTTGCAAGAGTTTAGGATGCTTTTGATTGTGTGCTAACTATAAATCCCAGAAACTGTAACTCCCAAATGTCAAGGTCTATTTTCCCCAAACTCCATCTGTGTTCACATTTGGGCGTATTGAGTATTCATGCCAAGTTTGGTCCTGATCCAACATTGTTTGAGTCCACAGTGCTCTCTGGATGTAGGTGAACTACAACTCTAAAACCCAAGGTCAATGCCCACCAAACTCTTATAGTATTTTCTCTTGGTTTTGGGAGTTCTGTGTGGGAAGTTTGTGTCTTTCTGCCATTCCTGCCAGGATATCTATGTTGTGTTCATTGAAACAGGTCCAGGTTTCACACTGAGTGTATAAATAAATTTAAAAACATATTAACTATAGGTTTTATTGTGTTAGAGTGTCATTTTGTGTCATTTTGGTTGGTGGTGTGCCCCAGGATTTTGTAAATGTAAAAAATGTGCCGTGGCTCAAAAAAGGTTGAAAAACACTACTCTAAATGATATAATTAGGGTACCAAAGCACTTCCAAATATTCAACTAAAATAATTGATGAGTAAACTATTATTTTTAGGGGCCGCAATGGCCATCAGGTTTAAACTGCTAAGCTGCAGAACTTGTTGACTGGAAAGTCAGCAGTTCGAATCTGCAGGATGGGGTGAGATCCCAGTGTTAGCCCCAGCTTCTGCCAACCTAGCAGTTTGACAATATGCAAGTGTAAGTAGATTAATAGGTACCACCTCCACGGGAAGGCAACAGTGCTCCATGCAGTCGTGCTGGCCACATGGTATAGGAGGTGTCTACAGACAACATCAGCTCTTCGGCTTAGAAATGGAGATGAGAACCACCCTCCAGAGTCCAACTTGACTAGATTTAAGGTCAAGGGGAAACAGTTACCTTTAAATTATTATTTTGCATTAGCCTTTGGTTCCCAATACTACATGCTGTTGTTAGCTAATTTTAATCGTATATGATTAGTGGACTCTTTTTCAGCAGGGGTTTTAGGTTGCTTTTAATTGTTTCTAGTTGTGTGTTTAATGTTTTAAATGTTTTTATCCATTAGATAAGAAAACCCCTGGTGGTTTAGCGGGTGTACAAGCAAACAAATAAACAATTCTCCTGTCCCAAATAGTAATAGGTTCTAGGGGGAAAGGTTCAAAGGTGAATTGTCACATGGTATTTCTTCATTTTGGGGTCATCCCTTCTTCATATGTTTGGTAATTGAGGCTGTAGATCAGACCATGTTATAGGAATGGTGAGAATGAGGTCTGTGTTTTCCCCAGACGCTCCATGAATGTGCATCAAGTTGTAGCAGTATCCAGAGCCATCGAATAGATCTTTAAGTGTATCTAATTAACATTTGGAGAATGAAAACAATGCATTTAGTTTTCTGATTGCCAAAGCTGCTAGTTGTTCAAATATAATGGAGGCCCATTGGCTAACATAACCACTTCATTGTCTCCTGCACCATTAAGGTTTATTTTTAAAAATAACAAACAAGAAATGTAAATAGATTAATGGAAACTATGTAGATTAGCTATATTTTGGGTTAAGAATAGATAGAGCGGGTAAATGACATATGCAAAGAGGAATGGATGTGAAAGGGAACAAGAGAGTTGGGCGTAAAGAAAGGACAAATGCTCAGAAAAAACTATGAGTAAACCTTTAAGTCATTCCCATGGTGTACAATAAATTGTTGGACAAGTTTTAAATGATGGGATAAAAATGGTTGGATGTAATTAAGATGCAAATAAGACAGCTATAGTTGGATCCATTTTTCTTTTCCCTGTGTTCCTACAAACAGTGTCCTATTTACAATTTATAAATCTAGAAAAAGGTTGTGAAAAATTTGTATCAAGTAATTTCTCTGAAGACCTTTTTAGAAAGAAGTGATTTAAATCTTCAGTTATTCCAATTGTTGAGTTTTGTGTGCCAGCTCTCAAATATAGCATGCAGTTTATAAAGACGGTGTGTGTTTAGGACAGGAACTGAATATTTATATTTTAAAAAATATTGTGGAAGAGGGCAGGCACCATGGCAGAGACAGCAAGGCTTATAAAGGTCATTTGGAAAGTCTGTGATGTGTGTTTTTCCTTTCGGTGTGGTCTGCAACTTTTAATTAATTTGTACAGGACTTCCAGAAGGGAAACTCAGGACTACCCCCCTTCCCCCAGGAAAACCCAAGTCCTCTCTTAGAAATTATATGTTTGTCAGAAAAATTAAACAGCTTGCACAGAAATTCCAAGGCCATGCATGATCTAACCACAAGTGGTGCTACACTGACAAATAATGTGGGCCGCAATCTGTGTCCAAAATTGGACATCCCTAATGCCCAGTGGTTTGGTGTTGTTAGACAAGAACACTACTCCCTGTGTGTTACTGTTAGCTACAGCAGTAAAAAGATGGCATACCTATTGCTTTGAGGTTCCCCTTTCCTCCTTCTGTGTCTTGTGACTTGCAAAGGAGACTGGAGGAGTATGTGGCAGAAAGCTCTCCTTTCCTTCTTCCATATCTATGAAATGGTCATTAAAAATAGCTACTGAGCATTATAACAGCAGGTCCAGAGGGGAGGGTGCTGACTTAAAACCCCCTAAATTGCTCAGCTGGATGTAAATTCGCAGAATATGTGCAGAGAAGAAATATTTCTTTTCTGTTATGTATTGGCCCTTACAGGAACAGTGATGTCCTTTGTATTGTCTCTTCTCAAATAGACATCAGGTTTTCCACCACCGTACTCTATCATCCTTTGCCTTTCAGTTCTCTAAGTGTCTCTATGTACCACTGTACCTGGATAGTAACAGATCAGAGAGGATGTCTTGTCCATCACCATGATTAGATTTTGATTCCACTTATAGACCAAGGCTTCAATGGGATCACTGCTGATCTCAGACCTACAACCTTAAGGCCTCCTGGAATTTATTTATTTATTTTGTTTTGTTTATTTCTATCCCTCCCTTCTCTCCAGAAGGGGGACACAGGGTGTGCTCACATAAGCATCAGAAGATGCCACAGGATAAATACCATAAAAATTACAAATCACAATAAAATAATTTAAAACATTGTCCGACATCAGTAAATTCCCAAAGGATCCATTAGCTTTCAAGAGAGGAGCATTTTAATAAGTACACACCGGGAATGTGGCGCAGCTGGCTGGGTGTTAGCTGCATAAGATCTCTACTGACCAGAAGGTCATGAGTTCAAGGCCTGATCGGGTCAGGATGAGCTCTTGACCAATTGTGTAGCTCGTTGTCGACCTTTGCAACCCGAAAGACAGTTGCATCTGTCAAGTAGGAAATTTAGGTACCACTTGTGTGGGGAGGCTAAATTTAACTGATTTACGAGGCCATAAAATCTCCAGGAAATACACAAAAAAGAATGAAGGAATGTGACAGCTCCTCCTGGTGGCCAGAAGCTGGAATGTTAAATTGCCTCTATGTCTGTCTATATATGTTGTATGTCAAATGGCATTGAATGCTTGCCTGTATATGTGCATTGTGATCCGCCCTGAGTCCCTGTGGGGTGAGAAGGGCGATATATAAATGATGTAAATAAATAAATAAATAAATAGTTTATAGCTGTGATATTAAACCTTGCCAGAAAATGATCTGTCCATGATAACTTGGGAATGTTAGTGAAGTTAACTCACAGATCTTTATGTTCTGAACTGAAAACTCAGAACAATAGTGCATATGTCCAAAAATCAGATAGACCCATGTTTGCCACAGATACCACAAATGTCCCAACTGTACTTGATGAACTGGTCTTGAATGGTATGCTGGTTTCCCAGAAGCAAAAGTCTGGGTGACTCCAGCAACACTTCTTAGACCAGTTCTGTGAGATCCGGCCAGACAGTCTGATAGGAAGTCTGTTATAAATCCAAACAAACACTAACGATGGGTAAACTCACCAACATCAAGAGTCCAGTGTCAGAAATTCCAGATACCCGAGTTTTTGAAGGGAAAACCTCTGTCTTTTGACCAGTTGGCATGTGTATACTGTAGACATTCAATATCTGTTCTATTGAGCTGTAGGCTGCTGTCAGAATGAAACCAACCGATTGAATCAGCCCACAGCACTTAGTTCAGATTTGTCCATTAGGCCTTTTCTTATTTGTCCACATGGATGTCAGCCTTTAATCCTGTACCATTAAGATAAACATTTTTACTGTAATGCATTTCCTGTATTATGTTCCTGAACATGATAGAAAGTTGGTTTGCCTCAAAAATTACTGCAACTATGGCTCTTTGTGTTTATATTTTCTCCATGAAAGTTACAGACAACTCTTAAATAGGCTGTTTAGCCAACAATCTCCTCTATCAATCATTCAAATCTATTTCCTTAAAAATGTAATGCATTTCTTTTCTCTCTCACTTGTATGGTACTTTATGGATTCCTCTATTTGATTTCTGAATAATTGTTCAGCATTCCCCTTCCTTTTCTCAGGGTTTCTTGTTTAAATTTCCTCAACTTAGAGTAAGAGCCATATATATTATTGGAGTCGATAACCATTCTGACTTTCAAGAAGATGCCGTCTTAATTTCTTTGTTATTCTTGGGGTACACACTGATACAGCTTTCCAACTCCAAGGCTGGTGCCTTTTATATAGCAATTATAGATGGAACAGGAATGATCCATAATCAACATGGAGCCTAAAGGCAAACAAATTATACTGAATGGGTAAAAGTTTTTCCAGATGCAAAGGAAACTGGGAGATTGAAATCTTCCTTTGGCCTTTATAATGGATGCCAAGTTGGTATTAAACAATTACTGGTTTCTGTATTGTGGTCCATATGAAGATTTATTGACTTGAGAGCAAATATTGACTGAGAGGGGAAAGAAACAAGTTCCTATTCACCCCAAGGAACTATAAATCCAAATGTTAACTGAAAACAGAAGTTTGTGTGTTAAAGACATTCTGCTGTAATCTGTTTACATTATGGTTAATTGTTCTCCTGATAATCCAAACCACCCCAAAGTTTCTTTTGCTGAAATGCATAGCAGAACCATCAAACAGGAAAAGGGAATGGAATATTTTTCTCCTAGATGGTGCATGAATTCCATATGTTGCTAGAGAATCACATCCACCAATGAGGTGAGACTTAGATTGCTTCATATCAGATAGTGTTTTTTCTAATGCAGCAATTAAGTTCTGCATAGGAAGAAGTACATATTCTGTATCATGGAAGTTATGATCTGATTGGTACATGAACTGACTGTAGTTAAATCTTGCAAGTACATTTCAGATTATATAACAAAGACAAGGAGGTGGTGTCATTCAATTCTACAAATGAATACATGCCTTCCACACACCTTCACATGTTCCTTTACTTCAACTAAATTTGAAATGCAGTATATTGTCTAATTTTTCTGTCTACCTATAACAGAGAATATCTAGAAATAGCTTAGTGAAGTAAAACTTAAATTATGAATTTGGGTGTGCATATTACATAAGCATATGCATGAGCACCTGAAGTTTAAAACAAAGGAGACATACCATCATGGAACATTAGTTTTTCAACATGTTTCAAAATATATTTTCACTGCTGCATGTTGTAGGCTAGAGTCCTATTGGTGGTTATCCTTTTATGATAATTGTGCAAGGAGTTGTTTGGTAGTTCCTTGCACAGGGCCCACCATCTCATTCCACAGCCCTCCTGCAAGGGCTACCTCAGCCATCTAGTGGTCAAGGGAGGCTATGGGGCAGCCAGGAACCATTGAGCTGAAGCTGAAAAAAGAGCAACAATCACAATGATGTATTTGTAGTGTATTCTCTGGAGATCGGGAATGAAACCACTGCTGTTTGCTCTCAGTTATAAAAAAGCAGGCAAAATTATTTCTGAACATGTGCACTTTATTCTCACCAGTAAATGGCCAAAGGAGAATAGGTCTACCATTTGAAATAGGCTTGCATGCTATGTCACCCATGCCATTCTAACTTTAAATGATTCCCCACATATTGTGAGATTTCAGGCACATGAACCAAACCATATCTCATAGTCATTATAATGTCTGATAAACTGTTGAAGCATAAAGCCAAAATAAATATGCCTTGGACTTTAACAATGGGAAGGCTAGTATTGAAACATTCATTACAATGGCACCGGTAGAATAGCTGTGGATATGTCTCCATTGCTACTACATTCCTTTAAAATATTTTATCTAGTCAGCAACCACAGTGGTTGCCCTCACAGGAAAAGGGATAGACAGAAGGTATCTGCATTTTACAGTGAAGTTTACAAATATGCCTAGCTGTATACTGAAGTAGAATAACATATGAAGAAAGGAAGGGTTGGGGGTTTGGGAATGTTTTTGCCACAGGTAGAGACATTATCAACTTGCCTTTCTCAGAGCCCCCCCCCCCCTTGTTTCCTTGTATATAAAAATATGAAACACTTGCTTCAGCATTAAGGTTTTGCCTAGTGATTCCCTTGATAGGTTGTAAATGTTAATATAGCACTGCCCTTTTCATTCTGAATCATGCAGAAATCATAAACCGCACAATGAATCCCACCCCCATCACTTCTTTCTTCCATTCAGGTATAGTAATAGTGAGGCGCATTTATAGACATGTGGGGGTTAAAGAAAAATAATTCTGTCCCAGGTTCTTTCTCAGAATGAGTAGTTGTCTTCCAAAAACAATCTATATCAGTGCAAAGAGGAGGTATCTCCATCAGCATCATCAGCTTCATCGAACATAAAACACCCAGGACTTCTGTGACGGATTTTATCTTATTTTCATGCACATTTTATTTGGACAGTGTAGTAGTTGCTGGGACTGGGTCTAATATTAGGCAGATTGGGGCAGTCACCTCAAGCAGCAAACTGTAGGAATAAGAAGCAGTTGACAAAACAGTTGGCTTTTGTGCATGGGATGGAGGAGAGATACACATCTTGTTCATGTCAGCCAGCATATATTTTGAACCATCTCTTTTAATTAGTTTTCAGAGCCTTTCATTCTAGCTTAGTAGGCATTATTTGTAGTGATCTAGAAACCGGCAGAAAGAATCATTTCAGTGCTATATGGAAATTCACTATTGTTTGAAATTTCAATTTGTGTTTTATACCTCAGTACAGATGTTTGTTTTCCCGGAATAGGTAAATCACAATAAGTGACAGAAGCATAAGGAAGAGATTTTCATATCAGATCTCACATTTTACATAAAATATGGAATGCTGCCATCAAATAAAGACAGCATAAACAGAGAGAAAAACACCTGGAGTTGAAAAGGAATCATATTTCTAATTTACTTCCAACATCGTGTCCAAAATTTCAGAGCTGGTTTAATGGTGATCTCCTGGAGGACTTTGCTTGAGGTGGTTGCAAACACTTCTGGCAGAAAAGAAGTGCATTAAAATGTGATGTCATGGTTGAATCCTCAGAAGATCTTGGTCATTTTTTCCAAAAAAAACTGCCACCCAGAGTCAGTCTCTCAAAATAGTTGTGAATTTATTTGTTGGATGAAGCTAGAGCCTCATATTGAAATAGCTTACAAGCCTTTTATTCTACTTACACTGGAAGGTCAACAAATTTTTAAAAAATGGCAACTCTTTCATTAATTATATATTGGGAGGGCCATTTATAAGGTTTCAAACACAGAGGTTGAACTGCAGAACACTAGCAATGTGAGTAGCACTTCAATAGTCATTTTAAAAAAAACATGTAAGCATGGGCTCATTTTCACCAGCGAAAGGATGTTGGCTGAGATAGATGGATTCTGCACCAGCAACACTTTCAGTTATTCATCCCTTCCATATTGAAGCACTTGGCTTGAGGAAAGGACCTTCCATCGCTGTCTGTTTTGTCTGATATTGCTGTGAAGTAATTAGTGTTGCTGCTGCTTGAAAAACTTTCTTTAAAAATTTGGTGCATCTGATATAATAGACTGTCTATAAGCATATCTATGGTGACCACTTAGGTTGGCTTGGAACCAGTTTGGAAAGAACTGGTTTTACTGTGCAGGTGATTAGGTTGACTTCTGCAGAACTAGCTTGAAGCCATGAAAGTGATCAAATTTACCATAGGGCAGTGGTTCTCAACCTGTGGGTCCTCAGATGTTCTGGCCTACAACTCCCAGAAATTGCAGTCAATTTACCAGCTGTTAGGATTTCTGGGAGTTGAAGACCAAAACATCTGGAGACCCACAGGTTGAAAACCACTGCCATGGAACCTGGACTCAAACCGCTTTATGGAAACCCTCCCCCACATTTTTAGGAGAGATGCGTACCTGCACTTCGGAGGAATAGGAGGTAGAAACAAAAGGGAAGGTGACAGTTATCCCCGTTCCAAATTCTACAAAGAGCTTTTGCAAGAATGGGTGTCTACAATGGGCTTGGGGTCTGCCACAGCACATTGAAGGGTTTAGCTTCAACTTTTCAGTGACTTTTTAATGTACTGCATATCCTTTAATCCATGCTCCAGCAGACATTAGAAATGTGCATTTAATCATTGCCATAGTTTTGAGTCAGATTGGAGCCACGCTGGTTTACACATCCACCAGACTGAGATGGAAATGACTTAGAACCTTTTTCAATTAATAGACACGAATATACATGTCAGCATATTGGTTCAAATTGCATTGAAGTTGCATTAAATGGTCTGTTTAGATAGGCCCAAGAAAGCTTATTCTACAAACCTCTTTCTCCCAGAAATGTTTCAAGATTTATTTATATACCTAAGCTTCATTTTGGCTGTTGGTTCAAAATTGGGTCAGTCTTGCACAGGCATGTACAAAATGCTGCTGCAGGGCCACATGCAATCCTTAAGTCTGATTTTGTAGCCTTTGGCCTCTCTGTTTCTCCTGGAAGCCTCCAGATGCAACACTTTACCGCTTTTAATAGATTTTAGATTATTCGCTGCTTGCTTACTTATTTGTTTATTCACCTTCAAAACCAGAATTGCATGTCTAATTGCAATTCCTTTTAAAATTCTTGGCAATTTTATCAGCTTCCAGAGGTTCCCCCAGACTTGCTCTAGTTGCCTACCTCTGATTTTGCTGATCCGGAGATGCAGAACTGCTGTTAACATATAGGATCCCCCAATCAGAACAAATGTGTTGGGACTTGAGGTCATGTTTGCTGAAATTTATGAATCATTTAATCTAGAGGTAGCTATGTTGATTATGAGAAATTCTGGATTTATCCCTTCTTTTTCAAGATATTCTTCTTGCTCTCATCTTTGAACCTTGGTTTTCATGAAGACCAAGATCACAACAAGGCCTTGATAGATGAAGTTGTGCCCTGGGTCTGAACTTTCCATCATGGTTTCCATTGGTTGGCCTGCTTCTATCCTTGTGGAATTATCATTGGCTCAACACACAGCTTCTTGCTTAGTCTCCATTGCCCATGTAATTGGCACTGGGCAAAAAGCAACTTGTGTTTAGAGCTGTAAGTTCATTTTTTGGAATGCTGCGTTCTGGCAAATGCTTAACACTGATCTTTTGTTGGGTTTTCAGCCATTGGGAATTTTTGAGGGAGTAAGTTGGAGGGAAATGTTTACACAGGTTAATTTTTTTGCTTCCTGTTCAGTTTGATTACTGTTGTGCAGAAGTTGAGCTCCACGCTGCTGAGCCTCTGAGGTTTGTGAGAGGGATGTAAAGACAAAAAGCACAGCTGGATGCCTGAACTGGAAATCAGAAACAGTAACTTGTCACTTTTCGGATCCCCAGTGCATATGATTTCTGACTTGCTTTCTTTGTATTTGTGTTTATGATATTGGGACACATGAATAAAACTTATTTGGAGCATAAGAGATTTTCTAAAGAAAATTTTGGACAAGAAGTTCAGTACACAAGACATTTATGTTGACCTTCTATGCTTAATATCTCCTGAACTTTAGCATCTCTGCTCGGAAAACAATTTATAGAAGCGTTATTCTTCTCTGTAGAAAGTGCTATTTTCTATGCAACCTCATGTGTGAATTTTGCACAAAATATATCCAAAATTGTAATTTTTGGGAAATGTTCTCACAGCAGAAAAATGCTGAAATCATTTGTTCCTTCCCCAATAAAGAATTGCATCACTGCAATGGTAAAACATACAAAACGCTTTTATTTATATCACTGCTGTTCATTGCACATACTATATATGTGTTAATATCCAATTTTGGATTAATAATGTCATTCATGCATGAATGCTAAGAATCCCAGGCGATAATGCAGAACCTCTGACTTTTCTCACTTTTCAAATTAACATTTTCATTTAGCTCAATTAGTCAACAATGGATGTTTTCTCATGATTGGCTTGAGCAGAGAAGCAGCTCTAATGTGGGAAAGAATGCACTGTTTTATAAATGTTTATATTAACAGATGTATAATAAGTCCAAGGCTTGGAATGCTAGGTTTTAAAATTAATTAGCCAAGAGGAAGCCTTAGAAACTGGAGTGTTGATTTGTTGCTTGCTATCACGAGTAACTGAAATAGTACAATTCATTTTATTAATTATAATTCCTTATTAATTTTCAAAACAGCCATGGGATTTGCAGTGAATTATGTAGAGGTTGACACCATAGATCCTAGGAGCACATCTTTTTTTTTAACTGGCACTTGCAAAAGTTTTGCAAAAATTGTCATGACCCAAACTGGATTCTCTTCCAGATAGCCCATAATAGAATTGTTATCTAAGGAGATGGGGAGTTCAATATATCTGAAAACTGTCAGCTTGAGAATAGATGTCCTAAATGATGGGTTCTAATTTTACAACCTGCCCAATTAGATTTTCTCATTCATCTGCATCTCTCTTGTCTTCTTCCCACTTCCACTCATCTCTGTCAGCTTGAACACTTCATTCACTCCTCAAACCTGTTTGCTAAGGTTAACAAGGAGTAATATTGTTATGTTTCAGTTTTGTCCTTTCGCAAATTAAACCCTATATACTCCTAAGTGTGCTGTGTCCATTATTATGAAATTTATTCAGCAGTGCTGGGCCTTAAAAACGCCAAAAAAAATCATTTTAACATTTGAATGGTCTCTAGATAGGACAAAGTGAAAATTGTGGATCAGGATGCTTTTAGGTTATATGGTTGAGCCCAAGGAATTCTAACGTGTAGCTACTAAATACTGTGATGTTGGTATTATAGGGAATGGGACTGTTCCCTACAATAGGTGTTGAATCAATATTAAAAAAGCGAAAAATGGAGCATCTATATTGGTAAAATAGGACAGATCTACAATGACCCATCATCTGGGGCTTATTTGACATGCTACACACTGGATTGGCTCCAGGTATGGTCTATACCATTTGGTGCTGCTGGGTGGTCACCCTAACTGTCCTCCCTACCTTCTGTATTGCTGCGGTCTCCAACCACGACATGGGACTACCTTCCACTGTCAGCCAGAGAAGGGGAGAGGAGGACCCCCCCCCCCACACACACACATTCCTTTTCCTTTCCCAGTTTTCCCCATCACCCCGGATAATGTCATGGCACATTATGGCAGACAGGTAGGACCTGTATCATGGCCAGATATAGTTTTGACATGAGGAGAGAGATTGCCATCCTGTGTCCCCAGGCACTGGGAGGCACGATTGTAGTGGGGACAGTTGCAGGCAGTTCTGTTTTGGAATTGGCCCAACTGTTCCCATAGGCGCAAAGTTGGGGAAAGTTGAAATTCTGTGGCAAACTTTGGGCTTTCTTTCAACATTGGCAGATGCAAGGCAAGACTATGTAAAGGTGATCTTGGCCTTCATTACCCCCAGATCACCCCCATATGGCATTTGGCTTCCACAGGCCTGATCCACCTCTAAGTAGTTGGCGTAGATGGGGCTATAGGACATATTTATGTAGAGAAGCCATATGATCTTATAGCATAATTAATATTATCCTTTTAGACTAACTATCAATGGACCTAAGTGATTCCTGATCTTTTAGTCTATAGCTTTATTTTTTGTTCCCCAAATTTTATTGTGTGCTGAAAACCGGCACTGTGATTTAACCCAGCACATCTGACTTTTTTTTTAAACATATTCCTTCCATATTATTCCTGCTCTGAAAATGCAGCATAGATGGTGGTCTGTACAGATGTTGTTCCTTTTTCATTGTAGGGCTACGTATTGGCTTCCTACAGATGTTCTCATGAGCACGCATGTGTACTTTCCTTCCATCTTCATTCATAAAACCCAAGGCTTGCTTTTAAAAGTTATATATGGATGCTTCCACAGCAAAAGTAATTGAAAGCATTGCTGGCACTAGCAGTATTGGTTTCCTCACTTTTTATATACATTGTGGGTGCTGCATAGGCATAGACTTCCCTCCTCAATGGCAAATCTCTGACCACAAACAACCATATCTGCAGATGTTTTCGATGTCTCCTTCTGCTTTTGGATTCCATTTCCTCTTGTGGTTTTCATTCCCACAGGGTCTGAGTCATGGAACTCTTTCTTTCCTGAGAGGACCATGTGGCATGTATCATTGTCAGAGACCTCTAGTAAATGTGAGGATGGTCAGCCCATATGGGATGGGAAACTTTAGCTTCCTGGCTCTTGCTGTTCCTGTTGTGGTTGTAGTGTCTTAGTGGCTACAACTGTTATCTCTGAAGTATATCATTCTTGGCCTCTGTTGCTATCATCAACACCTCTTTTAACCCAGAATGTGCATTTCATCCTGTTCCGAAGCCTTCCTTTATGCCAACACCTCCATTAGTCAGCTTATAGTGCTGGTAAAATAGACATTTTTGAAGAGTTTTATTTATATCCCACTAGAGGTTGTCTGACGCCCTGAAACTGGGCCTGCAAAATATACAACACTAAAAAAAGAGAAGAAAACAAACAGCGAGGAATCCAGAAGAAAATATGATTTATAGTAGGAGAATGACATATTGTGGATTATGGTTGTAATACATTGGCAGAACCAACATTTTATCCACCATAATCACCTTTTTCTTAGTGCAGATTCTTCTATAATTGGACCCTAATTCATTTTCTCATGTAGCTTGTAGTCTGTTCCATTGGAACACATCGGATGAACGCAACACCACAGTATAATGAATTACACGGATATATTTTATCTCATTCAAAAGGACTCAATGGTCAAGAGTGTCAGGAATCAAAATTATAAGTTCATTCTGAACATAGTAACATATTTTATACAAGGGACAATGCCCTATCTGTTATATAATCAACATAAAAAGCATAAACAGCATTAACGAGCTGCTGACTCACACAGGAGTGAGCTGAGACGCCGCAGCTGGAAGGGAAAGCTCCTACGTCATCAAGAGCGGACACGTCATCAAGAGCGGACACATCCCAGGCCTGGGATGGCTTCCGGGTTCTGTGTCCGCTCTTGATGACATAGGAGCTTTCCCTTCCAGCTGCGGCGTCTCAGCTCACTCCTGTGTGAGTCAGCAGCTCGTTAATGCTGTTTATGCTTTTTATGTTGATTATATAACAGATAGGGCATTGTCCCTTGTATAAAATATGTTACTATGTTCAGAATGAACTTATAATTTTGATTCCTGACACTCTTGACCATTGAGTCCTTTTGAATGAGATAAAATATATCCGTGTAATTCATTATACTGTGGTGTTGCGTTTATCTATCCTGTCTGTTGTAATACAGCACCAATTTATTTCCATTGGAACACATCCCCTTCCTGTTTCTCTCCCTACTCCTCCTCATCTTGTATGCAAGCTGCATAGGCTCTTGGGAAGCTGTTGTGAGAGACAACAGACACCAATCTGACTATGCACTCATCTGTATTATTTGTATATATACCATTTTGTTTGTCGCTCAGTCTTTAGGAGATAAGCACATAGATCGAAGAGGGCTAGCTAAAGTTTAAGAAAAGAAAGTTAAGACTGATGTTGATGAGACAGAGACAGAGAATTCAGCCAAGCTAGTTCAGAGAATTCAGGCAGTGCTAGTTGGGCAAATATGTTTCAGTATTTAGTAATACACACATTCTATCTCTGTTTTAAATTTACAGCATCACATGCAGTATATATTAAAATTATTTACATTACATGTGAAAAATCAAATGGGGTCTTCACACACACAAATACGTCCTTCCTAAGACATTTTCCATGACATTTCTTACTGTTTCAGATTTTAGTTCTTTAATTTTGGCCAGAATATTGTTTTTAGCTGTTGGAGTGTCAGCTTATTAACATAAACATTTTCTTTGAAATGGCCCCATAAGAAGACATCAGGAGCCATCAGATCTGAAGAACGTGATGGACAGGTTATGTCACAACCTCAAAATATGCCTGAGTATTTAGATTGTGTCCCTTGCTGCATAAACCGTCTTTCTTTCCTATTGGAACCACATGTTTATCTTGAACTGCTGAGAATAAGACATTTTTTATCATACACAGATACTCATCTCCTGTGATATTGACAGGGTTCCCAATGTAGTAATCAAAAAAGTAAGGTCCATTTACTTCTTCTGATGTCATCCTATATCAGACCGTACACTTAAGAAGTTGCAGTTTCCTTTGGTGAATTGCCCTAGGATTTTCCAAACTCCTGCAGTTGTGTAAGTTAATGAAACCTTTCAAATGAAAATATGCTTCATCTGACATTATCAGTTTGTGGATCTCCACTTGCTAATTCTTGAAATCTGACTGCATATTGCAATCTATGGACAGCTTCTGCTGTGGCACCAACTAGATTTTATATGGAAACAGGTTCAAGGTGTTCAGAATATGCCAGACTGATGCCTGAATGACTCTGAGTGTTCAGACCACCTTTGAGTTGATGTGCACAGGTCTTCATCAGCACTCTTCCTTGTATGTTCAACTGTGGCTTTGTTCCTAACCAAGCGCAGTCTGCCTGTTTATGGTTGACAGAATGAACTCATCAATGATTCCTCTTCATTTTGGACAGAAGTGACCAGTGGGTTGCCATAGGGTTCTGTTCTGTGCTCGGTGTTGTTTAGTGTCATTATAAACATGTATGATGAAACAGGGGGCATGATTACAACATTTATAGATGACACAAAAGTTGAAGGGGTATCCCAGTGGACAAGATTAGAGTTCAAATGACAGGCTGAAGTTTTAGGTCAAAACTAACAAAATTAATTTCAACAGATCTAGCAGTCTTAGTAGACCACAAGCTAAGCCGTTTTGAGTCTCCTTGTGGAGAGAAAAAGTGGTGTATAAATAAACATCATAACAAGCATCATCATCATCATCATGAGTCAACAGTTTGATATGGCGGTCAAAAAAGCCAATACAGTTCTAGACTGCAAAACGTCCACATCAAGGAAAGCAACATTTTTGGGCACCATCATTCAAAAATAATATCAATTAAGTGGGACATATTCAGATGAGGACTGTAAAGATAGTGAAGGTTTTGGAGAGCAAGGGATATAAGAACCTGTGTGTATTTAGTTTGTAAAAGGGGCTGTTGAGAAATTCTATGATATAAAACTTTACATGTTTTTAAAATGCTTTATAAAATAGAGCAAGTTTGTTTTCTACTTCTCCAGAGATTAGGATGTGAAAATTACAAGGAAAAATCCACCTAAACATTAAGAAAACCTTCCTGAGAGTGAGAGCTGTTCACCTGTGGAATAACACCGCCACAGAGGAGAGTTGATTCTTCTTCTTTGGCAATCTTAAACAGAAGTTGAATGGCCATCTCACAGGAGTGCTTTAATTGTATATTTTTTGCATGGCAGGGAGTTGAATCAGATGGCCTTTGTGGTCCCTTTCCACCCTATGATTCTGCACTACATCACATGGGCTTTCTTACCCATCGTAGGATGCTTCACGCACAGTTTCTGGATGGAGCCCTCTGGATCCCATCAGATGATGCACAGCTACTTCTGACAGGGCTCCATTCATGATCCCTGCTGGAGACATCCTTCATCAGAGTTTGAGAACATGGGAAGCTTCCAGTGTTCTCATTTGATGAAATGGGGACAGTGCGGGGGAAGGCAGGGTGGTGTCACTTCTCCCTGTGGGATGGAGAAGGGGGCAGTGCAGGGCCATGCTGCTCACTGGATTTGCTCCTCTGCCCCATGGATGCCCCCGCTTTCCCTCAGATTCAGAACCTCAGTGTGATTAGGTCCTCTATGACTCACTTGAAAGTTTATTCTGCCTCCTTCATCTCCAAAGCCACTGAAGAGTTTCAGTCCCTTTATTTTCTATTTTGAATAAGATTTTAAAAATAAAAAGGTGCAATTGAGTTTAAATTGGATTTTAAATATCAGATTTTTTGGTAATAATATCTATAGTACATTTAACATGCAAGTTACTACATCTAATTCCCAGATTAGCACTCACAATTGTTGGTCCCTAATATTTCCATGTGGAAATTTGTGAAGCTGAAAGAAAATAACTTGACTAAGAGTATTGATTGAATCTATTTCTCTGAAACTCAAGTAAACAATTCCTCAATGCTAGTTAATTTATTCAAAAATCCATTGATTGAAGGGGGATTTAAATCCATCATAGTAAATATGCATAAGATTGTACTCTGTGTTCCATACACCTAATAAAGGGGAAAATTTTGGTTAAAAAATCTACTTCTTGGTAGAATATCAAAATAGCTTTAGTGTACTGGAAAATCATGGGAGCGCAATTACTATAAAAGTCAGGGTCATGTTTTGAAATCATTAGTTGTTATGTGAAAATAATGGCACTTATAAGGCAGTATAAGGTAGTGCAGACATTTCTCTGTTTTTCAACAACCTTAAAGCAGTAAAGTCAATTGGAAATGCAGATGGGTGTTACAGCAGCTTTAGCCTCCTCCACCACCCAACATTCATGAGCAGTGCTGCAACTTTTGTGTTATCAGTAATAGCGTGGAAACCACAATGCTAAATGGCAACAGGAGTGGGGTGATGGCAATGAGGAGACTGTGGTGGTTGCATACCAGGGGTTTGGGGGATTAATTAGAACCACAGGTATACTTCCCTACATAGAATTGAAGATGGTGTTTTGCTGTTGTTGTTTTACTGAATTTGCTAAACCAGACCTGCCCAACAGGCGGCCAATGGGGCGCACACGGCCCGCCAGCCCCTTGGATGCGGCTCACCTACCCTCCTGCAAGAAATCCGCTTTTTTTGAAAAAAAATTGAATTTTTTTTAAAAAAATTGATCTCCGGGGTGTGGGGCCACTCGCGAGGGGCGGGCCAGGGAGGAGGAGACTCCTCCTCCTCCTTTCCTGGCGCCGCCGCGATCGCGGGCACCGGGAAGGGCGGGAGGGAGCGAGGGGGCAGGCCAGGGAGGAGGAGACTCCTCCTCCTTTCCTGGCGCCGCTGTGATCGCGGGAGCCGGGAAGGGCAGGAGGGAGCGAGGGGGCGGGCCAGGGAGGAGGAGACTCCTCCTCCTCCTCCTTTCCTGGCGCCACCATGATCGCGGGCACCGGAAAGGGCGGGAGGGAGTGAGGGGGCAGGCCAGGGAGGAGGAGACTCCTCCTCCTCCTTTCCTGGCACCACCGCGATCACGGGAGCTGGGAAGGGCGGGAGGGAACGAGGAGGTGGGCCAGGGAGGACGAGATTCTTGATTCTTTCAGTACTGCTCTGGTCTCCACAACAATGATGAAGTTTTCAACAAAAACCATGAATCTTCTTTGATTTGAAAGTATCAAAAAATGGTGCTCCAGATCAGTTGCAGGACAACCATAATTGTTTACTGTTCACTTTGCAGAAGATTGCAATATGTCTCCAAAGAAAAATCATGAATATCTTGAACTATGATCATATCACAACAGTTGCAAATAGAATTGCTATCAACTCTTCTTTTGCTCTCTTGTATATTCTACTTGGTCAGTCCATTTGTGACACCATCTACATCGCTGTTATGTAAAAATATCTCTGCAAACCTAGGCTTTTGAGGGGCCTGAATAGGGTTTTCATCGTTGCTTCTATGACTTTTGCCATTCACCTCTTTGAATATACCATGAAGTGTGTGTGTGAAGAGAGGAAGTCAGTAGCCTTTTCTGTTTCTGTTTTCACTTGAATGGTTTCCTGACAATAGTAACTCTGAGGAATAAAACAACCTTCTTTGCTATATAATATGATACAGATAGTTCTGAGACAGAATTGGCAAACTGCTGCAAACAACAAAATGCTTGAAACCTTAGGGAAACCTTAGAAAGAGTTATACTTTTATCATATTTGTGAATGCGTTCTCTGTGCTGCTACTTAAAAAAATAGCTTGGAGAATGTATAACAGGTACTATTTTCACAACCAGAAAGTTGATCCATCCATTTCTATCATTCTTTGGCCTTAAAACCTTTTGGGTATAGGAACAGAGAAGAAGATGAAAAATTACAAATACCTTGATATCTCCTGCTGTTTTCAGGCGCAAAATGGGGAGGAGAAGCTGATCTGAGGTACTTCCAGGTAGATGGTTCCCAGCACAACAGCTCAAAATACATTGTGTGGTTATTTTACCTTGTGCTGACCTAGACTATCGATTCCTCTGACTTGAAACTGTAGTCCTCCTTCAGCAGCAGTTTGCCATCTTTTGCTGAAGCTACACTGCTATATTATCCAGTTTCAGAATGCAGATTAACTGCATTGAACTGGATTATATGGCGGTGTAGACTCGTATAATCCCGTTTCAGAATGCAGTTAATCTGTATTCTAAAACTGAATTTTATGGCAATGTAGATCCAGGCTGTCTTGATTTTACTACTTGGATGTATTTTAACCAGCGTTATCAAGGAACATGAAACTTTATGTAAACAGTACAGTGGTTATGCCTTTGACCTCTGGTCCCTTATTAGTGCTACTTTTTAATCAGTCCATTTATTATTTTTATTACAAAACAGTGGTGCCATGGATGGAAGCTGTCTGACAATATACAGCAGGCCTGCACAACCTGTTGCCCTCCAGGTGTTCTGGACTTCAGCTCCCAGAATCCCTTACTATTGGACCAGCTGGAAAGCTGGACCTCTGGGAGCTGGAGATCCAAACATTTTGAAGGGCCACAGTTTGTGTAGGCCTGACATACAGCGTGTTAATGCTGTTGCCCCATCATGGTCAGCTATGAATCGCACTTATGGTATTTCCTGTGCCTGCGCAGACAGTTTGGAATCTTTTAGAACAGGGGTGCTCAGAACGGTGATCGCGATCACCAGGGTGATCTTCAGGCCTCATCCAGGTGATCTTCAGGCCTAGGCAGGTTGATCGCTGGATGGAGCGCCAGCCACGCAGCGCGCCAGCCACGCCCGCTCCCTCCTTTCCTCTGCTGCACTCCTCCCTCCTTCCGCTGAGTTCCAGAGGCAGCGGAAGGTGTGCTGCGGGGATGGGGCAAAGAGGAAGAGGACCAATGCAGGGAGAGCACATTGGCCCTCTTCTTTTGTGTTCTAACTCTCCCCGGCATTTAGCCAGGGCGGGGAGGGTTTACTTTCCCTGTGCCCTGGCTAAACGCCAAAGAAAATCAGAATATCTTGAAGAGGGCAATGCAGGGGAATTGAGCGCTCTCACTGTATATTCTACTTGGTCAGTCCATTTGTGACACCATCTACATCGCTGTTATGTCCAAATATCTCTGCAAACCTAGGCATTTGAGGGGCACGAATAGAAAGAGGGCTCCCTTTTGCCATTCCCTGGCTTGAATATACCATGGGAGAGTTGGAACAGGAAGGAAGAGCGCACTCTCCTGCATTGGCCCCAGATGTGTGCCCCTTCCTTGGACTGGCACCGTGGCACCCAATGTGTGGACCTTAGGGAAACCTTAGAGTGTGCAGCATGCACCAGCCTCCCCCGGGTGCTGCTTGCCTGGAAGAGCAGCCTGGTGGCTCCATGATGCCCTTCTTGCTGCACCAGGCGAAGGATGCTGCACTTCTCCTGAGGGCTGTGCCTGCACTCATCTAGGACCCAGGAAGGAGGCCTCTCCCAGAGCTGAAGTGATTGAAGGTATTGCAAATCCCATCATCATTTATAAATCCTCCAATCAGCAGCAGTATTTTCTGTTGGCCTGATGCCAAAAAGTTGGTTCAGTTCAATAGTTGGTGGAGCTCAGAATTAAGCGGCTGAGAGGGATGGCCACATTGATCAGCATTGAATGGCCTTGCAGCTGAAAGGTCTGTGTGCTTTCATTCTGCCTGTTTATATCTGTGGAATGATGTCAGGGTGGGAGAAGGAACTCTGAGAAACAAATGGCTTTGCAGCTACCAGGTCCTCTGTTTACTTTCTGCCTGATAATATCTGTGTAAATATGCCAGGGAGGGTGGGAGAAAGGGGTGCTTGGATGTATTTTTGCATGTCCCATTGTTTACATTTCTGAGAAAGAAAGAAGCCTCTGGGAGCTGGAGATCAGAAGGTGGCAGCAAGAGTAGGCCTGACATACAGCGTGCATGCGCACGCCATCATGGTGATCTTTGAAACTTGGTTTTCATATGGTAGCTCTCATGCTGAAAAGTTTGGAACCCCTGTTTTAGAAAGTTAATATCACTTTAAATGGAAGCCCCGCCCACATCCCCTCGAGCATATATAGCATATATAGGTGCAGCATCTCTCCAGCACCTTTAACATTCCCAAGATTTTGAATTGAGCCACTAAAACTGAGCAGCTGATAAAGACCCTTGGTCACAATTTGGGGGGAAAATTACTACTTTGGATGAGAATGCCATTCTGAATTCAGTGAATTCCTATCCAAAAATAACTTTTGGAAGCTCGTGTAGGAAGACATGGTTGCTTTTTGAAGATACCCCATGTTATCTTTATGAGACAGAGAGGAGTCCTTTCTCTTTACATGGTGCAGATCTATGTATTCTGCCTTGTCAGGTGCAAACAACATGAACACCAACATTTATGTATGCCTGACCAGTCAGCAATCGTACATCCAGAAAGAGTTGGGACAGACGCTTCTTGGTTTTCTCTCATCTTGTGATGGCTGCCACCGAGGTGATGCTGGTGAAATGAAGAAGAAGAAGTGTCATTTTTATTGTTGTTATTATATGAGACAGTCCACTGAGTGAGAAAGTGTTGCCTCCCATGAGATTTTTTTGTCTCATATATAAGACTAAGAATCAGTCCTTTTGGAGTTGAGGCTGCTTCAATTTGTGTAAAATATCCCTGTGCTTACTTTTAGCATATCAAGTGTAGACACATAAGAACTGGCTTATTTATAAAAAGGAAGCAAACAGCTCATCAGATGCTTCCTGTGTTTAAAAGTCTTTGCAACAAGGCAACAGGTGTTGTAGCTGAGGTTGCAGTCTTTGCATGTTATACAATTTCGGTAAAAATATGTTACAAATGTGGAAAGAGTTTCTAGACTAAAAGAAAATGTGTCACAATCTTACATGGCAACGAAAAATGTGAGGTTTCTGATTCTCACATGCAAGAATGAGAAAAGTGAGGATTTTCACCTCAAGGTCATTTCCCCATTACCCCATAGGACATACATAGCATTACTTGGTATCAGTATCTTCTAGCATTTTTCCCCCTGCCACCCACTCACTGTGGGTGCCTACAACTTTCATTTATTCCATGCTGGATTCAGTGGAGTCTTAGAGCTATAAGAACTCTCTGAAAAAAATACTAGTCTTTCTAACAATCCTGGACATTAAGTCCATACCCCACCTCACCCCATCTGTCCTGATTTGGTAGAGACCATCCTGATTAATCCTCTGTTGTCTCACTTTTTAAAATGCCCCAGTTTCTCTTATCTCCTCTTACATTCTCCTTTTGTGATGCAAACTGAGTGCAATAGTAGTTTGCACTCTGGAGGGAGGAGAAGAGAGAGCAGTATCTTGCCTTCCTAGTAGACTCAGGCAAAAGCAGACTACCACATCATCTCTAGCTTGTCTGTCCTTCCTCACTAAAAACCTTTGCTATCTAGATCAGACTCTGTTGCTTGGCCACATGTGTCTCAGTTTTCACCTGTGACATTTTGGAGGGAATACGGCCTCAATGACTCACATTAGACTTCTTTCCAAGTACTGTAAGTGTATATAGGATTGTAACAGAGCTCATTTGACTTCTTTCAGAATTTCTTTAGTGAACATAATACTCCTATCAGTACTTGATTGCTACCTTCTCCAGATCATGAAGTCTTTTGTTTTGCAAAATCTGTATACATTTTATTCTATGTATTTTAACATTGTCTACATGGAGCCCCACATACCTTGTTAAAAAGAGAGCAGAAGCAGAAACAGAAGAGGAATCCAACTTGCATAATATTGAATAGACAAATGTACATATCTAGATCCATAACTAGAAATTTAGATATAAATAGAATTACAATATTAGCACTATGACCTGGAGTTCCATGTGCCTGCTGGCTTTGGTGCTAAATGTGGTTGGCCAACTTCAAACTTCTGCTCTCTCTCATTATGGTGCTTTGCCATTAAATCAGATGTGGATTAGATAACTTTTTAAATAGAAGGCAAAAAGAGGGCTGTCCTTTGGCAGTCCTTGAAATGAAATACTCTCTTTTGTGGAAGAGGGCATGTGGCTGCCCTATTTTCCATGCATTTTCTCTCATGGATTTCCTTCAGAACGGAAAAGCGCTAAGTTGGAATCAGCCCCTAATCTTCTATATATGTACTGTTCTTTAGCAATTTAATAGAGGTTTGGGCTCTTGATAAAACATTTTGGAGGGTTTTTTAGTAGTGGGAAAAAGCATGACACAGAAATCAGCCCATTTGATTTGATAGGGTTCTTTTCCTTCTCCCTACAAAAAGGGCAGCAAAAGGAGCCTGGAAAGTTTACTGGTCTTTCACAGGGTGGGATCTGAGAACAGAGGTATGAACTCTGTGTAACTAATTGCACTATTAAGAAGCCTTTATCCGCCCTCAACAGTATTGACTCAAAGCAACAGGCTAGTTCCGAACCAATTCTTTCCATACCACAAGAGCCAAATGACTTTTTCAATTTTCTGTAGACCCCTAAAGGAAGAATTCTTTTAATCCATCGTGCCAAAGAGAGTGTTTTCAAAAGTTTAAGAATGCAAAGCCTTCTCAGCCAGTGAGAGTGTTTATTATTATACTGCAGGACCTCCTGCGAAATATATACAGTGAATCATCATCAGAAGTTGAAGATGACTTTACTGGAGTTTACTCTTCCTGCTTCAGGCTCTCATCTTGCATTTCAGTGGATGGAGTGTATTCTTCTTGAGCCATTTCAACATCTTTGTTTTAAACTAAAGTGGGAGGGTGAAGAAACATATGTGTATATAAGAAATATATTTCTCATTTTTTAAAAAAATAGTTCTGAAGCCAGATGTAACTATCATTTCCTGCAGTTATATGTGGTTCATTGCAGGGACTCTCTCCTTCTCACATCTTGCCATAATGAGGCTGTGCATAAGGCAAAATGCAAAAATAATTTGAGCCTCCTCAACAATGAAAATCGGGTGCTGAGATATATAGTTTTAAAAAAAGGAATTAGCAAAACCGCCTCTGAGTATTCCTTGTCTGCGAACATCCTGTGGCATGCATGAGTTGGCCATATGTTGATAGCCAACTGGAAGGTACATCAGCACACACACACAGGTGTACCTATAGCAAAACAATGGCAGGTATTATTGCTGTCTTTCTTCAAGTTGTTTCAGTTTTATGGTGATCTTAAGGCAAACATTATGGTGTTTTGTGAGGCAAGGGATTCAAACCCTGCTCTTCAGAGTCATAGTCAGATGCTCAAATCACTAAACCACACTCACTTCATGTAGATTATTACCAGTGACAGACTGCAATGCCTATAGATGCAGTTCTTCTCTATTGCCTGACTGTGAGGCAGTTAAATGGCAAATTTCTCCAGGAAGTAAAATTGGGTGTAGAGATGAAGGATGAATGGCAATCATCAGGGTGGGTGTGTTGTTGAGGGATGCATCTCCTCACTGGACAAGAAGGAATCAGACCGTTGTATAGCTTTTGCCTTAAATTTTTAAATATCACTAGCCGTCTCCTACCATACGTTGCTGTGGCCCAGTCTGTGTATATGTGTTTTGTGTGTGTGTGTGTGTGTGTGTGTATGTGTGTAAATATATATTTGTGTATATGTGTATATACAGTATGTGTGTTTGCAATGTATTTTTTTTAAAAAAAATGGCTTTTAAAGTCCCCTTTGCTGTGTTTTTCAGCATTTTTATGAGTGATTGTCACTCATTGGCCTGATAGGTGTATTGTGCCCAAATTTGATGTCAATTTATCTAGTGGTTTTTGAGTTATGTTAATCCCACAAACGAACATTATATTTTTATTTATATAGATTGTACTAATTAAAGTTAGCTGTATAGTCATAGTTTCTTGTACATTTGCACAAGATTAATATAATACACCTTTGAATACAATGTAGCTCCTTTAAATTGCTTCTTGTTCAGGTTATGTCAGGTCACACACTTATTAACTCATTCATATGGCCAAGCAGAAGGCAATAACTTGCTTGGACTTGGACAATGGTGCATCCATTAGAGGGCTACATGGGCAGGTTTATATGCAGATTGTTGAGGATGTAGTTGTTATAGGCCTACTATGGGGGTAAGATATTTTTACCCCCACGGGCATTTGGGGGGGGGGCAATCCTTTGGAGCCTGGAAAGTGGTTTGGGGTGGTTACTTGCTAACTTTGTGTGGAGCCACCCCTCTTTCTTCACGCGCACAGCCTCTTTCTATTTTATGTTTTCCTAATAGTTTCTCAAAGTTCCTAGTTTGTAGACAGCTACTTGTCCCCAAATATCAGAATCACTACTATCTTTTAGATTCTTGGGAAAAGATACTGAAGTTGAATCATGCCTTAATATTTTCACTTTAAGCTCATAATCTAAACCAATTATTAAATCTATCTATGTGACTTTTAAGTAGGACAATGTTTTGAGACATCAGAGTGTGTCAGGGGCTTTTACCAACAAGATCTACAGAGTGGCTGAAGACACTAAGAAGCAGGGGGCTTTGAAAAAATTCAGTTGGATATTGGCTAAGGAATTCTGGGAGTTGACCCCCCCCCCCAAATTCCTAAACTCTATTAATATTTGTTCTGTGAGACTCAGCTTGTTATTACAAAGCTCTACATTAAGATGACAGAATTACATGGCCCTGATATCCCTCTTTTGATCATCTTCAACCCAGGCCCAGGGTAGGCATTAGTTCTGAATGTTGTACCCAGTCACTGCAGTCTATGGGGTGGCTTTATTATTGTGTGCCTTCAAGTAATTTCTAACATATACAAAAATAAATCTTGTGAAAAGAAAGTATTTCTTTTTTTATTCAATACTCTTCAGTTTTAAGGGTTGAAGAGTGAAAGTCCCAACTTTATTCTGGCTGTTTTTCTGAGGGACAGGAATTGTGTCATAAATCCTGGGACACTGCCTGTTGTCCTAGTCACGAGCAAGTTCATGGCACTTGGAGCATAAGGTGTCAGCTTTCAGGAGGAGTTCATGTCTTTCTTGATAACTGTTCCTTTTCCCCTCTCTATGGATCTCTTCTTAATACTAGCTGTTTTATAGTATAAAATCAGTATTATATAGCCCAGAAACCACACAACACTCTCTCTCTCTCTCTCTCTCTCTCTCTCTCTCTCTCTCTCTCACACACACACACACACACACACACACACACACACACACACACACACACACATTGTAAAGTAAATGATGACAGTAAAAAGCAAGCGTGAAATCAAAGGGCTATTTTAAGGGGTGTCCTTAAATTATGTTTATTTTATTTTTAAAAACCCTCTATAGATCTACAAATGTCTTACATGGCCACTTCTCCAGGGGCTTGAGCAGGATCAAAATTATTGGAGGAGGATTTGCACTAAAGGGAGCTTTCTTACCGTGGCTGTTGGCAGAACTGTGTGTGCGTAAGGGACATAGAGATACATGGAGTTTTCAATGAGAGAAAAATATAGAGAAGTCCATCCCTATGCTCCTCAGTCCCACATTAATCCCCCTGAACTGGAGTTATTTTTAAAATAAAGTGTACATTCTGACGTTTCCATAATAGTTCAATTCGCAGTAGTGGCACATTTACTTCCCCAACTGGTCCATAGACAAAGGACAACCCATCAGATAATGAATAGGTAAGAACCTATATATGGTCAGAATATCCTCCCCCCCCCCACAAAAAATCTAGATGAAGTGGATCCAGGTAATGAAATTCATAGGGCTGCCATAGGTCAACAGGCACCTTGAAGGAACATACACGCATAATGGAGCTAGCATAAATTACGTCAAAAGCACACTGCACTTCTGAATGTTTAGAGTGTATGTGCTTTCAGAAATAGCTTGTGTGTGCTTTGCTTTAGTCTTGTTTGGCTTGACATGAAATAAATCTTCGATTACAGTTCAGATAAAACTAAAACAAGCTACACTTAACAAAAACAAGACAGTCCACACAGGGGCATGTTCTGATTTAATAAAATCATTAAAATGTTTCATGCTCGCATGAACAAAACCTTATTCATCTTCAAAGTTTACATTACAAGTTGTTAAGCTTCCAGCATAGCTTTCTAAAAATTAGTCTCAGGTGGAAATAATAATTTAATTATGTAAAATGTGTATATTCTGCAGGAGAAACCTTAAGTTACTGTGAAAATGAGTACTGAAAATTCTATTCAAAGAAGACCCTTGTTTACAAATGACCATTTTTTCAGCCTCATTGGCAAGAGATGCAATTTAATTCAGGTAGGAGAAAACAGCACATCTTCCAACATTTCACAAGTGAAAACTAGGGTACATCTGGCCTAGTCACATCAGAATGTGGTCAAGATGCCAAAAGTTATTAATGACAAAGTACAGACAAGCTAGGAGGGCCTGCAGCAGTTTCCTTTGCCTGCAAGATTTCACTCCTTTATTTCCATTTCTCCCAGTTTGAAATTCAGTTAGCAGCAATGGAAGGATGAATGGGGAATGTGGGAGAAGGAAGGGATAAACTGGGACACTTAAAAACAATTGAAAAAGTGAAATGGCAGAGATCTAACTGGAACTGTTCCTGCTAAATTAGGATAGTTGGAAGGGTACCAAAAAGTGTACATTCTTTAGCCTTTCCACAACTTCAGAACCACAAGTGTTTTGGGTTTCAAATCCCATTATTCCCAATCCATATGGAAGATAATCAAAAGTGGTAAGAGTTGTCATTCAATCAAATATGGGGATCCAAATTGGGTAGAAACTAACGAACATATACAGTACATATATAATAACATACCTTGAAAATGGAACTTAAACACAAAATTAATTGATGTTTGACACCTGAAGATAAATGTATACATTTTGCATGAAACAAAGTTTGGGTATCAGAAATCAAAGTTGTCACTATTTCAGCCACTCATGTGGACATTTTTAGATTTTGGAATTTGGATTTCAGATTTTGGAGCCTTTGAGATTTTTGAATTCCAGACAAGGGGTGATAAAGATGCAATATCCTTATGGGAAAACAATTTCTGAAAGTTTTTGATTTGTTAAATGATGTCATTATTTATTTAGTTTTTATCTGCATGTACATTTTCAAATTGTTCTCATTTGTTCTCCCAGCCTTTGTACAGTTTGTTACATGGAATATTGTATACATTTGAAAAAATATATAGAGCAGAGGTAGAGGACCTTTGGTCCTCCAGATGTTATGGATTTTACTCCAAGAAACCCTGGCCAGCAGGGCCAATTATAGAAGTTGTGGCCTATAACATCTGGAGGGCCAAAGGTTTATCATCCATTACATAGTAGAATCTGTTTATATTTGAATTGCCATGGGTGACAGTCAACTATGCATACATAAGGCAGTATCTGTGGTAGAACTGTAGAATAGATTTATGTGATATAATCCACGATCACTTAAATGCATGGGTTCTTAAACCACGCAATTAATATCTGTAGTTTTATCAAAATACCTAATTGCCTTTTCAGTTGAACTGCATGAATTATTTTTATTCTGAAAAATATCCCACAAAAAGGATAAGGAGCAAAGGAAGGCAAAACCTAAACAGGGCACCAATTCTTAAATGCATATGTGTGTGCATGTTTCTTCAAGTTGCCTGTAGGCTTATTGTGACTGCATTCATTTCATAGGGTTTTCTTAGGCAAAGAATACGCAGGTGGTTTCCCAGTTCCTTCCTCTGAAATGTAGCTTACAGCACCTGGTACTCACTGGTAATCCCCAATAGTTCTTAAATGGTTCACCTGGAATTGATACAATTAAAAGAAAGACCTGATGGACTTTCTCAGTGCTATAGAATAAGATGTTGTTCCAGTGATTCTTACAAATGATTTGATTGTTTAAATAATTTCCAGGTAGATATGAGGTAGATATGTAGTTGTTCTGTAGGTGGTACGGAACAGTATCTATGGGTAAGCTGAACATGGAGGCTAGGACATGCACCAGGGAGTATGGTTGCATCCACCCTGGTCTGTTGGTGTGAAGATATTCCATCACTGGTATGGTTTGCCTCCCTGAACTTTTTGAAATGTTCATTAACACAAAGTTGGTGACCAGGTGCTGTTAGCTGAATCACTCTGTCAAGCACCGGTACCCCATATTTATATAGATGGGTATACTGTAGTCTTTGCAGTGACCATAACCACAAGGATCTAGAATTCCACAGAACCGATATTTTCAGGCTGCAGATAACTTGGTGGGGCTCAAGCGTGTTGGTCTATAGTTACATTGATTGTAACTATATGTAGTTATAAAATCATCCATGGGCTAACATATGGACAAACTATACAGCTATTGGTTTGTTTTCTGAGAGACTTTAAGGCATGTGCTTTGCATTCTTAATCCTGTTCCAAATATTCTTAATGAGTCCCTTCTGGCATATGCTCGGAGAATTTATTTCTAACCTTATTTTCCAAGTATGCCTGGTATGAGCATGAAACCCAAATATAAGCTGCACGAAAGCTCCACTGTCTGCAGATACTGCTCCAGTATTTACAGAAGAGCCATCACATCAAGGCCTTTAAGCAAAACAGTCATTGCAGTTCATGGAACAGTACATAGTTTGGAGGAGTTCATTTAAGACCAGCCCACAGAGTAGGCAATGCTTGATTCATCAAAGTCTGAACAGTTAACCCACCTACGCATCTTACAACGTCTCAGTTTGACTCCATACTGTTCCAGTTGCAGATGATGACAGAGTATCCTTTGTCAGATAGATGCTTTGCTGATGCTTTGAAGGCTGGGCTGAAGTGCCCCCCTCATTTTTACTGTCCAAGTCCTGAGTGACACAGGATTGTTTTTTTGATAGAGGGTTAATTTGGCTATTTTTTACAATAAACTTTGGGGATATGGAGTACCAAATCCACAGGCTTTCCTCCTTGCTTTTCATAGGACTTGTTTTGAAGAGCATTCTGGGAAAGAAATTGTGCTTGCCGTTTTCTACTTGCCGTTTCCTTCAGAAGGATTAGAGGATCACAGCATGATGTTATTCTGGGACTAGAATAAAAACTTCAACAAATTGTCTAGTAGCAGGTGGCAACAGGGAAGAAAGATGCACCATTACCTTTGGAGCTGTTACTTAAAGGAGCATGAAGCCGAGACAAGTAATTTGTAGCCATCTCCCTTTTGATATCCACCCATAATTGGAATTTGATCCCTTTTCCCTTGGCCACCTGTTCCGCAAATTTTGATGAATATTCATCATATCATAATTGTGAACTAGTGTTTGTATTTTAAATGGGAAGTGATGATAATGAGATGCCCAGACAGCAAGTCATTTGTCTTTGGATTTGGGGGTCTGATACCTGTCAAAGCTTAATAGATGAATAAGTTTTATTGTTCTAGCCATAGGCCATGACATATTAGCGACATCCAAAGTACACATCACAATATAAAACTTCAGTACAAATATTAAAACTCATTAAAACTGACTCTTTAAATCCCAGTCATGTCTACAACGCACTGTATAATCCTGTGCTATTTCCCATCCTTCAATAAGGATTTTACTAGTTTCGCACGAATATTTTGAGCTGCCACTGCAAAAGTGGCAACCTTTATTGTTATAACTTTAGAGTAGTCTGCTAGCAAATCCTTAATCACTGCTGTCTGCTGCCAAGCCACACTATCCTCCAGAAGCCCTCCTAGAATCTTCTTTCTGGGATCCTTATACAGCAGTGTAGTAAGTAATGTGTTAGATCCTCAATCACTCCTGAACCACATATACATAATATTTGGGAATAAGGTGTCCCTCTATATCTTCCCTCCAGCCAGGCTGAAGGCATTGTCTGAAACCACAAGGCTGTAAAGGCTTTCCTGAAGGTCACCACGGTTAATTCTTGCAAGTAATCTTGGCGGTATTGATCACTCTTAAATAGGGGATACCAGGTGGAAAAATTCTACTTTAGACTATCCCTCATGTTCTCGATCACATCCACATCCATTATTTTATCCCCAATTGTCTTCTTATCCAGTTTCATTAGTGTTGTTATCGAGTCGTCAAAATACTGGTGTAGCAAAGACGGGCAATATTGGATCCAGCCTCCCCACTTTTGTTGTTCTGTCATACATTGCTTAGTCATGCTCTCTTCCCTCCATTCCCTTAAGTCTTTTTCCATATAGGATACTGAGTTTGTGGATTCTGGCCTTAATTGAAGGCATGTTTGTTTCTAATCTTAACAATGTGGATGGCGTCCCAGAGGGAAGTGCTAAAAGGGCTCTGACAAACTTATTCTGTATTCCCTCCATACCTTTTATATTTCCCTGGCCCCATAGTTCGGCTCCATATAACAGCTGGGGTAAGATTTTGTCATTAAAGATCTTGATTGAGGGGCATACCAAATCACCCCCTTTTGTCTTCCCAAAGTTTAGATTGATTTTGCTGCCCTCCCCGCTGCTATCTTGGCTGCCTCTATATGGCTCTTCCAACTACCATTATAAGAAAAATGTATTCCCAGATATTTAAAGCTATGGCACTGTTCTATTTGATGGCCATTTAGCTGCCATTTGTGGATGTGCTTCTTTTTGCAAAATACTATTACTTTGGTTTTGGAATAATTAATACTCAATCAAAGCTTAATAGAGTAACATCACATCCAGTTCAGAGCATGGAAGTAACATCTTGCAAATGATAATGTAACATGCAACACAGTACTTTTTGCAAACTCGAGGGGGTTTATATCAGTTTTTATACAACTTTTAAATGTGAACACATTATTAGAAGCAGTGGCGCAACAAGCAAGCTTTCTCTGTTACTTCCAACATATTGTACGTAGAGAGAGAGGGGGGTCATTTTTCTATTTGTAGTCTACTAAAAATAATTAATTTTAAGAGTAATGAAAACAATGCCTCACTAGCACACCACTGATAAAACAGCAATAAATGATGGTGCTGATCTGTTTAAAGAAAAAAACCAACGGATGCTAACAATGTAAGTTTTAAAAGTTTTTTTTAACAAGCTCTGCTGCATTTAAAATAGAGATAGCCTGGATGGAACAAAATTCAATTTTGACTGACAATTTAAATGGAGAGCTAGAAGATTGAATAGTCATTTGGCTGGGTGGAAAATGCTTCTTTTACAAAATCTGATACAAGTTTATGTGCTACCTGGTTTTAGAGACCCGTTTAATTCCATTATGTTTGGCTTATATTGTTGGAAAAAGCAGGTGTTGTTGCAAAGATACCAAAGTTTTCACTGCGCTCTCTTATCCAAAAGCGGCAGAACAATGTTGTTGCAGACAGATGTGAGAAGTACAATGCTGGCTTCTGCAGAAGCCTTGTTCTCTCTCAGAAAAGGGTTTGTGAGGGGAGGGAATAAAGCATCATAAAGTAGGAGCCCCCAGTGGCACAGTAGGTTAAAGCGCTGAGCTGCTGAGCTTGTTGTCTGAAAGGTCGCAGGTTTGAATCCAGGGAGTGGCATGAGCTTCCGCTGTCAGCTCCAGCTTCGGCCAACCTAGCAGTTCAAAAACATGCAAATGTGAGTAGATCAATAGGTACCACTCCGGTGGGAAGGTAACGGCGCTCCATGCAGTCATGCTGGCCACATGACCTAGGAAGTGTCTATGAACAATGGCAGCTCTTCGGCTTAGAAATGGAGATGAGCACCAACCCCCAGAGTCTGACATGACTGGACTTAATGTCAGGGGAAAACCTTTACCTTTAAGGTAGGGTTGTTGTGAATACACTAGGGCACTGTGATGGTGAGACGGATTTACATGGGATTTTAAAATAGTCTGTGTTTAGTGCACTGCTTTGGTTGTTGCATTTTCAATGGTAGGGAAAGATGCTTTAATTTTGCCAGCTCTAATCAATCATTTTTTTCAGTGCTTATGTCCTTCACTGAAAAGCTACAGTTCTTTTCTTTTTTATTCTACTAGTAAACAACAATTTCCATCAGAAACCAAGGCTTTGGGTTGTCCACTTCTAGATTTTAAAAAATCTGTAACAAAGAGAGTTCAAAGACAGAATAGGATAAAGGAGCTCTTCAATGAACAGACATCAGAGCTGTTCCCCTTGCTATGAAACCTCCTTCATTTCCCTTTTCTCCTAGTCTTTTTGTTTTCATGTACACCTCAGAGCTGCAGAATCTTTTGAAGCTAGCTACAAAGGAGCTGTATCTTGACTAATACTAAGCTGAATGATTTGATGACTTACTATCAGGGGCGGTCCGAGCTCTCCAGGGGGAGTAAGCGAACATTATTTTGCCCCCCCCCCCCGCGGCTCCCGGCTGCGCCCGCGCATACACACTGTCTCGGAATGGGGGGGAAGAGGGACTCACGGGCGGGCTCCCGGACCCGAGGCGCAGGAGGGGGAGGCCACGAGGGCGGCCCCACGGAAGATGGCAGCAGCAGCAGCAGCGCCTCCGGAGGGCTCGGAGCCAGAGGCGCATCTTCCTGACGTCACTTCCTCGTCGCTGCCTCTGCCGAGGAGGAAGGGAGGAAGGCCTCGCCGGCGCGCGCTGCAGGGACGCCCGGAAGGAGACGCTGGAGGGAGGGAGCCCTGCGGAGGCGCGGCGGCCTCTTCCTCCTTCCCTCCCTCTCTCTGGCGTCTCTCCTTCCGGGCGTCCTTGCAGCGCGCGGCCGGCGAGGCCTTCCTCCCCTTCCTCCTCAGCAGAGGCGGCGACGAGGAAGTGACGTCAGGACGATGCGCCTCTGGCTCCGGGCCCTTCCGGGGGCGCTGCTGCTCCTGCTGCTGCCGCTGCTGCTACCGCTGCGTCTCCGTGGGGCCGCCCTCGTGGCCTCCCCTCCTCCTCGGGTCCGGGAGCCCGCCCCGTGAGTCCCCTCTCCCCCCCGTTCCTCCGCGCCGCGGGCTGGCTGTGGCGACACGGCGGCGGGGCGGGGCGGCGCCCCTCCCAAGTGGCCACGCCCCTCTCCGGGAACGTCGCCCTATGCGACCGCGTAGGTCGCTTAATGGGGAAGGCCGGCGCTGCTTACTATATCTGTACTGATTACATGGCTTAGACATGTTAAGTGAAAATGCAGCTATTGCCATTTTACACCAAACTTTCCTTCTAGCTTCACTAAAATAGGGAATTCTTGCAACTTTCTCAAATTTCTGTTTTTTCACGTAAGAACAACTTCTGGCAATCTGGCTGTTATCTCAAAGGCAGCTGCAGCTAACAACAATGACAATAACAACAGCAGCAGCAGCACCATTGCTTTTGTTTTCTGAACAATACTATACTGCATTACTTTAGAATGATAGACTTAGAATCATAGAATCATAGAGTTGGAAGAGACCTCATGGGCCATCCAGTCCAACCCCCTGCCAAGAAGCAGGAAAATTGCATTCAAAGCATCCCTGACAGATGGCCATCCAGCTTCTGTTTTAAAGCATCCAAAGAAAGAGTCTCCACCACACTCCGGGGCAGAGAGTTCCACTGCTGAACAGTTCTCACAGTCAGGAAGTTCTTCCTAATGTTCAGATGGAATCTCATTTCTTGTAGTTTGAAGCCATTGTTCCGCATTCTAATCTCCAGGGCAGGAGAAAACAAGCTTGCTCCCTCCTCTCTATGACTTCACCTCACATATTTATACATGGCTATCATGTCTCCTCTCAGCCTTCTCTTCTTCAGGCTAAACATGTCCAGTTCTTTAAGCCGCTCCTCATAGGGCTTGTTCCACAGACCCTTAATCATTTTAGTTGCCATCCTCTGGACACATTCCAACTTGTCAATATCTCTCTTTAATTGTGGTTCCTAGAATTGGACACAATATTCCGGTTGTGGTCTAACCAAGGCAGAATAGAGGGGTAGCATGACTTCCATGAATCTAGACACTGTGTGGAATGCTGCATAAATGGCACATAGTGTTCAGAAAGATAGGTAAACCAGCCAGCATCATGACAGAACATGTTTTCTTGCTGAGCAGGACAAAATTTGTATAATGAGTATCAGATCTGCCCCAAAATTGTACCACCTGCTATGGAAGTCCTACTTTGTTTTTTCTATATTTCCAATGAGAGCAGGAGGCAGATTCTGCACAATTCCAGTCATGTTTTTTTTGGTTTTCCAAATACAAAAAAGAAAATAATAATGGCACAAAAGTCACAAGTTCTGATACATACAAGTCTGAAAGCTAATGCTCATCTTCGGCTGCTGCTCTTGTCTGAGGACTGAAATACACAATACATTAAATGCCCAGCACTTTTCCTTTTCTGCTATACATTAAGTGTGTATTTCAAATATTTATGTTTTCTGCCCAGCTGCAAAAAAACCAGTGTTACCAATGACATCATACAGAATCATGCAGAGGTACTCATAATGTCTAGTGGCAGTTTGCATGATTTTGTGAGGAAAAATAGGGTAAGAAGCCCAACTCATCTATAACAGCAGGCAGTGTTGCCTGCATGTTCCTTTTCCCTGGAAGAAAACCTGACATTGCTTTCTCACACAAGAAGATAAGAAGGCAGATAAGTCAATACTGTTGTGTTTGCTTCCATTAGAGACCAGGAAGAACATGGACGTTGGATAACTGAGGCTGAGTGAGATTCTTTGTCATCAAGACACTGACTCAACCAGTCTTTGATTTTTAATAGAAGCCAGCAGAGAGGGTAGAGGGTATCTGACACACTCTTAGTTTTGGGTAAATGGACAATCCTGAAGAGGCAAGTGGAGAAAAAGCACTATTCAAGGGTAGAGTAGGGAAACTGGTACCATTTAGTGGGCTGACCAGATATCAAATCTCCTTGCCCTTAATGGAGCTTGTTTTTTGAGGGATATATTTGACAGGGTCCAATCTCATTTTGAGCCGAGCATGCCCAAGTGCATGCATCCCGACCCCTACAGTGCCAGTCATACTATGAGAGACAGAGATGGGTATCTGCTTGAGGAAGCAGATCCTGTGTATCATGCAGAGCAAGGAACTTGTTAGTATGCACCTGTGTGTTTCTTTACATTTAAGATTTACTCCCTGACTTTACTTTCAAGGATATACTTGTAGATTTACTGCCTCACTCAAGGCATGGTGTCCCTTCATTTTGAGTGGAAGGGTGCCATTTGCTGCTCATTGTCCTACAGCCAAATGTTTTGGACTAGCTGTTTATCCTTAGTTGAAATGAGTAGAAGTTAAACACCAGCAGATTCACTTATACAAGTCACATACATTTCTGTAAAGAACTTCCCAGTGGACTTTGGACTCTTCCAGAATTCTTAAGTCATTGTTGGAAATGGGAATGGACAAGCTGGCCTCTAAATGGCTTGACACTGTCTTGCCTTTTGTCCAGAAGCTGGAGGTGAACACACACACACACACACACAATGAATTTGAGAATGATTTACTTACCATGTGTCTCTTTAACATAAGAGGCATCCCACCGGGTGGTTCATCAGGAGAATATTATGAATAGTATGAGGAAATGAGTGGGATTTTTATTGCCTTCAAAACTATGGTTCCAGATTTAGGGAGGATTATGAATAAAGCTCTTTGAGGTGGATATTATGATTACATAGTCTTGAAAGTTTTATTTTGTGTGGTTTTGGAAAATATGCAAGGAGATTTCATTATTTATTTTCACATAATATTGTGGTAGGATGCCGATGAAAGCTATTAAATGCAAATTTGGTTTCATGTTCTTTTTCACATAAAGGTTTAAAAATACACTGTAGCACACACTGCTGTTTCTATTTGTATTTTTGTAAGCCTTTGTATTTTGACAGAATTGGCTGAAAGGTTTTAATGATGCAACATAGTTTTGCATTAAATTTTAAACTTTATGCTGACCTTTGTTTTTGGAAGTAGCTTGCAGAACCACATATTTGTTTACATCTCAAGTAGTGGGCTTTTGAAAGGCAAATTCAGAATTCCTATTGTTGTTTTCATTGCCATCATCATCATCATCATCACTATTACAGATACAATCTGGAATACTAAATATCTTAAAGATGGTGTTTATTACTGGATGTTTAAAGAGTTGAAGTTCGCATTTTTCCATTCATAGTTCCAACCAGGCAGCCAGGCCTTCTTTCAGCATATCCAATTCTTCTCATAAATTGGTTTTCTTCCCCATCCCAAAACAGTCAGCCAGCTTTTCTGTCCATTAAGAGCCTCCATCACCATTGAGAAGTTTTGCAGCCTCTTCCTTTGAAACTCCCCCACCAAGAATTGTATTTCTGCAATTCTTAGTGCTTTCTCTGTCCGAATTATGTAAATCAGCTTGCGTAAAGACTGTGAAGCATTTCAAGCATCACTTTGTCTTTCAGAGATAAAAAAGCATGATGGAAAATCAGGCTCAAGTCTTCATCACAATGGCAAATTGGGGTCTGTCTTTATTGTGATTCCAGTAGTGTTCAATTTGGTTGCCAAAATTTTAGATACTTTCAATGTGAACTTTAATAAACACATTGTATCCCCCCTTCCCAAATTTGCTTGGGAATTTATTTTAGGACCCCGTGTGTCAAGTTAAAAGAAATAGAATATCATTTCAAAAATAACAATCTTAAAACCACTCTTGGGGGAAAAAGAAGAGTGTTTCAACAAAGTCTAAAAGGCCATCTTGCTGAGTACATTTCCAGACTTCGTGCAAACAAACCACTCAAAATTGTGGTTGCAATAGGGGATGAGGCTTGCGTTTTAATAAAAAGGCCACATCTACAACCTCTACACCTCCTAGAAATCTTTGTAGCTGATGCTATCATTAATGTATACATAGCTTAGATCAGGGCTGCTCATTCAGTTGATCGCGATCAACTAGTAGCTCGCGAGCCCATCTGAGGTAGCTCGCAGTAGGATGGGGTGCTGCGCACTTTTGCCGCCACCTTTCTCCCTCTCTTCTCTCGCCCAGCTTCATCCGGGCGAGAGAGAGGTGGGAGGAGTGCAAGGCAGGGGTCTGCGGAGGCCCAGCCTTCCTCTCCGCCCGCCCCTCTCTCGCCCAGCTCCATGGTGAATCCGGGCGAGAGAGAGGTGGGAGGAACGCCTTGCCTCCCCTACAGGCCTCTCCATCGCTGCCGAAGCCCTGCCTGGATTGGCGCGGCGAGGCTCCGGCGGCGATGGAGAGGCCTATGGGGAGGGCGAGGCCTGGAGCAGCTCCCCCTGTAGGCCTCTCCATCACCGCCGGAGTCCCGCCGTGCCGATCCAGGCGAGGCTCCAGTGGCAATGGAGAGGCCTATAGGGGAGGCAAGGTGCTCCTCCCACCTCTCTCTCACCCGGATCCGCCATGGAGCCAGGCGAGAGAGGGGCGGGCAGAGAGGAAGGCTGGGCCTGCAGAGGAAGCTGCATGCACGCGCTCACACAAGGCGTGGTACGTGGAAGCTGTGTGTGCGCGCAAAGCACGCACTCGCGCATAGGTAGGTGATCTTTTTTACTTGGTTATTAATTAGTAGTTTGCATGCTGGAAAAGTGTGAGCACCCCTGGCTTATATTATTGGAAGAGGAGGATGCTGTAGATGCTGAGACCAGAAACCACAAATTTTATAATAAACATACTAAAGTTTGTTATTTGAACAGAAACTGTCTCATATTGTCACAGTTTTAGTGATAGAGTGTTTAACTTCGCATCCATGATAGTGAGGTCTTATGAATTCAGTAGCACCCTATGGCTTTAAAGGTTTTTACTTCTGTATGCCGAGGATAGGCATATTTAATTAAACTTCTCTACCGCTTCTGTGGGAAAGTCACAGTGCTCCATGCAGTCATGCTGGCTACATGCCCTAAGAGGTGTCTACGGACAATGACAGCTCTTCGGCTTAGAAATTGAGATGAGCACCACCCCCCAGAGTCGGACACGACTAGATTGAATGTCAAGGGGAAACCTTTACTAATTCTGTAGACTGAGTTTATAAATTACATACTCAATTTGGCAGGGACAGTCCAGATTTTCCTCTTTTATCCCACCCTTCAAGCTGCTTCTACAATGTCCTAGTTTCTCACTACACCTACCACTTTACCCCTTTGTCCTCCGCTTACTTCAGCTGCAACAAAATGGAGGTAGATATACACTGTCCCAAAACCCAGGGCCAATCTGATATGCTGCACATTGGATCAGCCCTGGGTTTGCCCTCACAGCTCCCTCCCTACTGCCACGGAGGCACAAGGAAGTTCCTAGCATAGCTGGGCTCTCACTCTAACTATTCCCCTTAGCCTGTACCTCCATGTTATAGAGGTCTCTTGCCATGAAAGGGTCCTACATATTTTTGCCGTGATGTCAGCCAGTGCGACAGGCACATATTCTATTTGGGAATCACCTCAATTATCCTGCTAAATCAGGGGGAAACTTGACTTCCATAGCAGAATTCATAATTGCCCTGATGTGGGGTAATGACGCATTGCATTGTCCTATGTTACCATGGGTCAGCCCCATAGATGTTTGGCCACCACAGGACTGATCCTCACCTATAATAACCTAAGTAATCAATGTAGATGGGGCCTGAAGTCAAAGTGTAAATATAGTTTGCAAGCAGTTAACTCAAATGGCAGGCGGGGTCAGAGTTCCCAAAATGAAAACCTCAGGCAAAAGCAACTGTTGCAGCCTCTCCTAACTTACATGTTTTTCCACATTTGCCATCTTGACCAAACATGTTCCAATTTTCCTCTTAGAAATGACAAAGGGCCTGTGATGGCCTTTCTTAGAAATCTCTATACTATGTACTTCTTGTCATTTCATTCTAATAATATTGGAGGTGAAAATTTGCGAATTGATTCCTTTTCCTGAAAACATTCCTCTCAATGCCATGTTTCCCCACACTTTTTCTTTTGAGCCATTTCTACATTAAACTATTTAAAATATATACCTATGAGATTTTTGTTTAAATCTGTATTGTTCATATCTTTTATTCCCAGTCTATCATGCTTCACTTCTGTCTAATGTCATGGATTGGAAGAATTTGTACATTTTAGTGTGCAATACATCATGCTGGGTTTGTGGAATGAAAGACACTGGATATTAAATGTAAAAGGCATTCCCACTTATGGTGATTGATTTGGAGGTCTTGTTTACAGTCAAGTAAAAAGAACTACAGATGGTTGATGAAAGACACCAAACATCTGCATTTTCAATACAGCAGTGGAATGTGTAAGGGCAGCAGGAACAGCAAAAGCAGCCATCAAATAAAAAAAGGAGGGAAAGATATTATTTGAACCAGAGAGCTGTCTTTTTTATTCAAAAAGAAAATCTTTCTTGTAGGATTTTAAGCATTCCCAATAACTCTTGCTGAAGACGTTCCCTCACATGGTTTGCTTTAGACACATGAGAACAATATGGTTTTGTCTCAAGAGAGTGCACATCCCTCCGACAATGGATGTCTTTGCTCTTTCCACTGAGTTTCTCCTTAAATCAAATTGGAATAGTTAACAGTACAGCTTCCAGTGAGACCCAGCCAGGCTATGAGAACACCAACTGGAGAGAGCAGAGCTTGGAACATCATTTGCAAAGAGGACCAAATTGCTGTCTCAGTGAGTTCCAAGCCTCTTCCTCTCATAGTTATTTCCTTTACAGGTGTAATACTTAACTTTGCCTATTTTTCAAACTTAGCTTTACCTTTTAAGTTGCTTCTTTTAAAATTCAAATCCTATGAACTGTATGGTACAAACTGCATTCTTATGCCTGATAACGTTAACTCCTGCAAGCTGCTTATAAAGAAGCAGTGGCTGGAAAAGCACAAATCAGCACTAGAGATCCTTATTACATTCCCAACACAGTCACAGGTATTTATTTATTTATTGTTTCGATTTCTTAGTCGCCCCTCCCGATTGGCTCAGGGCGACTCACACATAGTTAAAACACAATAAAAACACAATAAAACACATGGCACAATAACATTAAAACAACAGCACAATCCCGGGAGTAGCATTCATGGATAAAACCATATAGTAACGTACACTCGCTAGATAAACAGTGGCCCATGACCATGAAGTGGAAGCCCAGAGTAGTTCCTAACCAAATGCCTGTGTGAACAGGAAGGTTTTACAAGCCCTTTGAAAGGCTAGTAAATTGGGCAGCGCACGGACCGTAGGAGGGAGAGCATTCCACAATACAGGAGCGATGGCGCTAAAGGCTCTCCTCCGTTTTGAGGTCAAGTGGAGGGCTGTATTGCTCGACACCACCAGGAGGTTCAAGGACTCAGATCTCAGTGGTCTTGAAGGACTATATGGGAAGAGGCGGTCCCTTAGGTACACTGGCCCCAGACCGTTCAGGGCCTTAAAGGTTAAAACCAACACTATTGTTGCTAGGTACACGATACATTTATTTATTTACCATACTTGTATCCCGCTTTTCTCAACCCCAAAGGGGACTCAAGGCGGCCTCACAATTCAATGCCGCATGTACACATACATAAATGAAAAACAAAAACATTAAAACCAACCAAAACATAACATTAAAACAGCAATTAAAATCACATAATCCAGGTCATATTCCAGAGCCAGTTCAAGTCAACATTTAAGTTAATTTATAGTCTCTTGTTACACTGCTCTCATTATTGGCCAAAAGCCTGATCCCATAACCATATAGCATCTTCTCAGTGTCTGCCTCAGGAGCTTCCTCTTTGAAATACTAGGCTTTCTCTCATTGTCTTTCCTTCAGCAAACAATCAAATGTTGCGGCACACTCATTTCTAAGGGTAATCCATAGATGCTGCTTCACTTGCCATTCTGAGGAATTTAATGTTCCTGGGCACTTTCAACTAGGGTGGGGGGTCTTTGGGCATCTCAAAGCAGACATAAAAAGTCTTGAAGTCTTTAGCTGGAGATGAATTACTTGGCTAAAATTTGATTTTGGCATACCAAAGGCATTGCTCTCAAGGGTGACATGGGAATCAAGCAAGTGAATTGACCCACACATCTTGGTTTAGATTTGCTTCAGAAGTCTTTACTTATATTCCACATAGATGTCAACTTTAAGTCCTGCATCATTAAGACAAATGTTTTATTGTAATGCATCTTACAGACTGTTCCTGAAGAGGTCTGGAAGATGATTTGCCATATTTACTGCAACTATGGGCCTTTGTGTTTATATCATTTGCATTCAAGTTTCAGACAACTCTTCAATAGGCTGCTTCTCTTAACAATCTCCTTATTCCATTATTCAAACTGATTTCCTTAAAACCCGAACTTCTTCTTTTATATATTTCACTTGTACAATTCTCATAGGTTCCTTTATTTGCTTTCTGAATAATAACTTCCTCTCTTTTCCTTCCCTGAGCCACTTATGGCCCCCTGGGGCTATAAATCTTTACAGGTAGCAATACACATTTTGAACTGCTTGTTAGGAGCAGCAGAAAACAAGCTTGCTCCTTCTTCTATATGACATATTTTCAAATATTTAAATATGGCTATCATGTCACTTCTTAACTTTCCTTAAGTGACTCCATATTATTTATTTATTTATTTATTTACTACATTTGTATACATAAGGGGTGGTTTCCTTTGCCACATCCTTAAACCCTTTTGGTCCCCCTTCTCTGGACATGTTCCAAATTGACAATATCTTTCTTGACTGGATACAGATTGGTTTCAGTATTCCAGGTGAGGACTCACCAAAGCAGAATAGAGCGGGACTGTTACTTCCCTTGATCTACACACTGTACTACTATTGATGCAGCCTGGGATTGCATTGGCTTTTTAGCTGCTACATCACACTGTTGACTCATGTTCAGCTTGTGGTCTATCTACCAAGACTCCTAGATCCTTTTTGCATGTACAGCTGTCAAGACAAGTGTCATCAAACCTACATTTTTGCATTTTATTTTTTTGCCTTAGTGTAGTACCTTGCCTTTTTCCTTGCTAAAATTCATAATTTTTGTTAATTTTGTCCCAGCTCTCCAATCTGATCCTGTCTTTTATGGGTATTAGCTATCCCTTTAATTTGGTGTTGTGTGCAAATTTAATAAGAATGGCCTCTGTTTCATCATCCAACATCATATATACAGATGTTGAATACCACTGTAACCAGGCAGAACCTTATGGCATTATACTAGTCCCTTCTCTCTAGGATGAAGAAGAGCCATTTGTGAACATCCTTTAGGTTTTGTCACTCAACTAATTACACATCAATGTATCAGTAGCATTATCTCTAGACCATCTTTTATGAGTTTATTTGCAGAAGTAAAATGAGGGACCTTGCTGAAGTCCTATTTGAATCAAGGTTTTCTGCATCAACTGTATTCCCTTAATCTACTAAGCTTACAACTCTATCAAAGAAATACATCCAGCATCTGCTCCACATCCCCTAAGTTGAGCACTTTTTTCCCTATGGGAGAAGACTGAAGCAAAGGAGAGGTCAAGTTGCGTTGCTTTTTCTTTGTGCCCTGTTACTAATTTGTCATCTCCTCTAGCAAGCCTGAACTTCTCCTGTACTTTAGCTTTTCTGACATTTTCTCTACACATGATGACTTTCTATTAGGAATCTTTTTTGGCGATTTCTCCCTTTCCCATTTCTTGTACACACCCTTTTTAAATCTCACTTCAACTGAATGTTCTGCAGTCATCCATCCTGGTTTCTTTAGACACATCCCCCTTTTCCTCCATGTTGGAAATCATTGTGCCTTCAGTGCCTCACTTTTAAGAAACTCCCATCCATCATGAACCCCCTTCTGTTTTAGTATTCCTGACCACAGGATCACACCTAGTATTTCCCTAAGTTTAATGAAATTAACTTTCTTGACTTCTACAATGTACGCCTGACTATGTTTTGCTTCCCCTTTCTGCTGTATAACACACCCTGCGAGAAGATGGCCACTCACACTTAAGGATGCCACCACTTCTATTTCATTAAATGGGTCATCACTGTTAGATCTAAAATATGGGTCCTCTTGTTGCATCTTCCACTTTCCGGACAATGAAATTGTCTGCAAGACAAGTAAGGAAACATAGTATTAATTGTAGTATGCAGTGAACTGGGAATATAGCGCAGCTGGCTGGGTGTCAGCTGCATAAGATCTCTACTGACCAGAAGGTCATGAGTTCGAGGCCTGCCCGGGTCGGGGTGAGCTCTCGACCAATTTGTGTAGCTCATTGTAGACCTTTGCGACCCGAAAGACACTTGCATCTATTAAGTAGGAAATTTAGGTACCACTTTGTGGGGAGGCTAAATTTAACTGATTTCTGAAATGTTAAATTGCCTATTTGTCTGTCTATATATGTTGTATGTCAATGCCATTGAATGTTTGCCTGTATATGTGCATTGTGATCCACCTTGAGTCCCCTATGGGGTGAGAAAGGCGGAATATAAATGACGTAAATAAAGAAAGAAAGAAATAAATAACTGACATGCACTTGGAAATGCATGCATTCACATCATCTGTGCCTGCAGAAAATAGGCATAAGTATGATAAGCCATATCACATTGCACATAGCGGCCACTATTTGTCCTATATACTGCGATGTTATCTTTCTAGAAAAGTCATTCTTGGCTTTTCATATCTCATGTCTCACAAATCATTCTTCTGAGCCATGACAGAAAATAAGCCATTCTAAGAATCACATTTATGTGTACAGGCATCCTGTTATTATCCCTGTTATAAGTTTCAATGTACATAACATTTCTGTAGTACTTGGTGGAGTATACAAGAACTAACTAATAATTCCATTAATTGTTCATAAATAACAACAACAACAACACTTTATTTGTAGACCACCCTGTCTCCCCAAAGGGACTCAGGGCGGTTTTCAACATACTTGGCAAACATTCAGTGCCAAAAAGGGAAAAACATACAGACAAATTAACCAACAATGAAAACTTAAATAACCCACACAAAAATAACACTTAATATAAATTAACATTAGATAAACAAATAAGAATAATAGCTGCCTAAAATCTTATAAAAAGATGACATAATATGCAGCAACCAAACAGGCTGAAGTCAGTTCCAGTCTCTAGACAAGATTTATTTATTTATTTATTTATTTATTTATTTATTTATTCAGTGCTCCTCCCTGCAGGCTCGGGGCGGATCACAACAACATTCAATAAAAAAAACAGAATACAACAGTGATAAAACCAGGGTTACATGATTACAAATTCTAAAAACCCAACACATGGTCATATAGAAATTACCGGGAATTAGCCAAACGCGAGTACGAAGAGGGCAGTCTTGCACGCTCTCCTAAAAGGAGCAAGCTCTCGGGTTGCACGGGTGTCGGGAGGAAGAGAATTCCACAAAGTAGGGGCAGCGACAGAAAAGGCACGCTGCCTGGTTGTGGACAGGTGGCAGGAGCGGATTGATGGTATTTCTAACAAGTTTTGCTCCTCTGAGCGCAGTGATCTCGGGAGAATATACGGGGTAAGGTGGTCCCTCAGGTACACAGGCCCTAGACCGTATAAGGCCTTAAAGCTCATAACCAACACCTTGAAGGCAATTCGGTACTCAATAGGAAGCCAGTGCAGTTGCCGCAAGATGGGAGTAATGTGCTCTCACCGGTGCTCCCACCAGTAAGCAAGCGGCGGCATTCTGCACTAGCTTGAGTTTCCGAATTGTCGACAAAGGAAGACCCACATAGAGGGCGTTACAGTAATCCAGCCTCGAGATGACCGTCGCTTGGATCACCGTGGCCAGGTCTTCCCTGGACAGGTAGGGTGCCAGTCGCCTAGCCTGTCGAAGATGGAAAAATGATGCTTTGCTGACCATGGAACACCTAGAGGGATGACGGGCTAAGTCCAGGTGAACACCTAGAGGGATGACGGGCTAAGTTGCTCGCCATCCAGGGTAGGCAACCGGCACTCATCCAGCCCAGGGCAACCAGGCCACAAGATCTCCGTCTTCGACGGATTCACCATCAGCCGGCTGGAACGCAGCCATCCAGTCACGGCTTCTAGGCAATGGTGGAAACAATCGGGTACGGTGTCTGGCCTGCCGTCCATTCTCAGCAGAAGCTGGGTGTCATCAGCGTACTGATAACACTCCAGACCAAAGTCACGGGCCAGCTGGACCAGGGGGCGCATGTAAATGTTGAATAATAAAGGAGAGAGGATGGCACCCCCCGGTCCTGGGGAAGGCCACCCATTTAAGGGCAGTCCCCTCACTCCAGTCACGGCTACAGTGGGTCAGCCTCCCAAACGCTGGTCCAGCTGCTGCGGCGGTTGGTCTGTAATGGCGACAAGCACGGTCTCTGTCCCATGCCCGATACGGAAGCTGGACTGGAAGGGATCAAGTCCAGCTGTGTCTTCTAAGAACTGCTGCAGCTGATCCGCTGCTGCCCTCTCAATTACCTTGCTTAAAAAAGGCAAATTTGACACAGGTCGTAATTGGAGGGAGCCGAAGGGTCTAAATTCAGCTTCTTCAGCAGCGGTCTTACCATAGCCTCTTTCAAACCCCCTGGGAACACTCCTTGCTCAAGGTTGCTGTTGATAATCTTTCCCAGGGGGTCTCTTAACCCCTCCCGGCAGAATCTAACAAGCCAGGAGGGGCACGGATCAAGGGAGCAGGTAGTTGATCTAGCTGCAGCAAGAAGCTTATCAACAGCTGCTGCGTCCAGCGGTTGGAACCGGGTGAAGGTGGGCCCATCGAGTGGCGGCGGGGTCTCGAGTTCACATACTGTATCAAGAGTGGCCGGGATGTCCCGGCGGAGGATCGAGATTTTGTCAGTGAAGTAGTTCTGAAAAACCTCAGCTGTGGGAGCCAAGCCCCTATCGTTTGGGACAGTCAGGATTTCTGTCAAGGACCGGATTATCTTAAAAAGTTGAGCTGGGCGTGAACTAGCCAACTCTATCAGGGAAGAGTAATGAACATTTTTGGCTTCCCTGATATCATGCTCATAAACCTCTTTAAACTGTTTATAAGCCAATCTCGATGCTCCGTCACGGCGACCCCGCCACACGTCCTCTAACTGTCTCTTTAGCATATCTAACATATTTTATACTATTGAGAATAAATTTTACTGGCACAGCAGCTATAAAACTATGTCCCACCTAGTCTACTACTTCTTCAAACTGGTGAAACACTGGCTGAGAACTACTGTTCTAAAAACACATTTGTGTATGTATGTGCGCCTTCAAGCTGCTGTCAGTTTATGACAGCTCTATGAATATCATAGGATTTTTTTTAAAGCAAAGAATATTCAGAGGTGGCTTGCCATTGTCTTAGTAACCTAAGATACCTTGGAAAAACCACATTGTCTGACATTTTGGAAATTGAACACCAGAGGGAGCCAGTGTCTGCATATTTTCTTTGTACAAAAATCAATGCTTGCTTTTGAAATGCTTGGTAAAGCAATGAAAAGTTGTATTCTTGTTCAATTTTTCTGTTTAGCTGGTTTCCTTTACATAACAAGATTGTGATGATAGCTTTTGATGAAATTAGGTGTCAGAATAAAACAGAATCAACTTCTCAGGAGCAAATGTCCTTCCTCTGCTCTGATTGAGCTCACTTACTGCCTTATCACATTGAGAAATTTCCCACTTGTAGGACACTTCAGCCGCTTTTCTAGCATGGAAAGGCACTGAGGTCATCACATGTTCCAGGGTTGAAAACAGGCAAAAATATTCTGAAAGGAAGGAACTCTGAACACAGGCCAGCAGTTGTGATCAGGGCTCCTACCTCTTATTGCGCTTTACTCCCATGTTTACAACTGAAAAACAGGTGGGATGGGAACCACCAAAGTTTCCCCATCTTGTTTCATTGCCCAACCATCAGCAGTCTCTTGTACCCTATGGGGTACAATGCAGAACAAAAGGATCCCATGGAAAGCAATGGTTTGAACCTGGGTCACTGTATCTTGTATCCTCTGGGGTTCCATGCAGATTAATAGGATTTCATGAAAAGCATTGGTTATAAATTGGAGCACTGTCTCTTGTACCCTATGTATGGTGTTTGGTGCAGAACAATAGGATCCCATGGAAAGCAATGGTTTGAACCTGGATCACTGTCTGTTGTATCCTCTGGGGTTTGGGGGCAGAACCATAAAACCCCATTAAAGAAGTGGTTTTAAACTGCCAAGTCTCGTTTAATGTAAAGGATTTTCAGATATTGTTGTTTTTCCTGATTAAAAAATAATACTGACCTTGTGATTAATGTAAAAGATGAATGTATCGCCAGCTCTTAAGTTTCCAGTGTGAGTTTCATGGAGAGACAGAACTCCAAACGGGGCAGGCCCGTAGCCAGGATTTTGATTCGGGGGGTGGGGGGTGGGTGGGTGGTGGTGTTTGAGTTTGATGGGGGGGGGGCTGAGTCTGGGTGAGAGAGGATCTACCCTAGCAAACCTTTTGTATAGTTATCCCAATACCCCCATGCATATGGGATATATTGAGCATGGTGATCAGATCATGATTAAATACTGTACCAATAAGGCCTTCTCGCGGACCACCCGGAGAATTCGGGGGGGGGGGGCTGAATCCCCTCAAACCCCCCCCCCGACGACATGCCTGAAACGGGGCGATTATCCCCCTTAAAGAAATGGTCACTCATGTTTTCCCCTCTCAATGTGATGAGGTGGTTAGGCTGATGGCAGTTTCAGTTTAACAACTTTCTAGGATAGGGGTGAGCAAAATATGGTTCCTGTGCAGCTTCCCATAGCATGTTTTTGCAGCTTTTGGGTCCTCTGGATATTCCAGAAGAAAAGAGACTATCTCTTTTCTTCTGGAATCTTCTTTTACAAAGTATCTCAGGATCCCCACTACTGTTTGACTAACAAGGAAACATTTAATAAAGCCCAAAAATGAATGTACAGCCATTTGTAGTTGTGTGTATATATGTCTGTAGGAGTTCATGTGCCTGTAGGGTTCCTGAAGAAGAAAATTGCCCATTTCTTTTCTTGGGGATTGGGTTTCTCACTTGTATGGTAAAGCCACACTTCCTTTTCTCCTAATAATGTCTGGCGCAAAGCTGCAGAAACATTTGAGGCCTGGGTTCTGAATTTGGCACTGGGCTGGCAGGGATTACACAGGTGGCCTGCTAGCCAAAAGTGGCAGGGGTTCTCATATGGATCAAGGGCTGTCACAAGTGCATACTTGGTCTTGTTAGTAACTCCAAATTGTGGCACTTTGGGATTCCATAGTTCTACTTCATTGGCTGCTGATGGTATGGGTAAGCAATGGGTGCAGGCAGTCCCCAAGTTGTGAACAAGGTAAGTTCTGTAGGTTTGTTCTTAAGTTGAATTAGTATGTGAGTTGGAACAGGTACATTTCAAGCTTTGGATAGCATAGGGAAGGATTAACACCTCTGTGGTGCTTGCTTTGCTGTCTGTGCCCCTGTTCAGAAGATTTCACCTCACTTTCTGTCCCTGTGAATGTCAGGACCATGGGCCAAGAGGAGGAGGTTTGCCTCCCAGTAGTGGAAGCAGAGCCTATGGAGGAGGAACAGTTGGACCCGCTTGAGAATGATACTGCTGTGCAGGAGCAGGTCTCTGTTGGGGCAGTTGAGGCATTGCAGAATGAGGATCTCCAGGAGGGAGGGCAGGATTTAAGGAGCCCCCAGTGGTGCAGTGAGTTAAAGCACTGAGCTGCTGAGCTTTTGACCAAAAGGTCGCAGGTTTGAATCGGCGAGCTTCCGCTGTCAGCCCCAGCTTCTGCCAACCTAGCAGTTCGAAACATGCAAATGTGAGTAGATCAATAGGTACCGCTCTGGCAGGAAGGTAATGGCACTCCATGCAGTCATGTCGGCCACGTGCTTGTTGTAGAAGCAAGGACTGGTGATAAAGCTTCAGTGGAGACACCTTTTCCCCATGATAAGTCTTTCATTTCCCTTCCTAGGAGTAGATTTCTCTCACTTCCTGTTTTTATCTATGAGTTGTTTGTAAGTTGGATGTCTGTAATTTGGGGGTTGCCTGTATTACAATGGAAGTAGGGCTACAAGATGTTGCATGATGAGGTGACAACCTTACATTTACTGTATAAAAACATTATTTATAATAGCAGATGCTCCCTGGTGGTGTAGCAGGTTAAATCTCTGAGCTGCTGAACTTGCTGTCAGAAAGGTTGGTGGTTTGAATCTGGGGAGCGGGGTGAGCTCCCGCTGTTAGGCCCAGCTTCTGTCAACCTAGCAGTTTGAAAACATGCAAGTGTGAATAGTTCAATAGGTACCACTTCTGCAGGAAGGTAACGGCACTCCATGCATTCATGCTGGCCACATAACCTTGGAAGGATCTATGGACAATGCCCACTATTCGGCTTAGAAATGGAGATGAGCTCCTCCCCACAGAGTCAGACATGACTGGGGGTGGTGCAGATACATATAAGTGATTCCTGAGTCATGCCTCAATTAAATGGAGTTAAATTGAGGGCATCTCTCATACTTTCCTACTCCATCTACTATTCCCCCAGCTTATGTCACATCATTCCCCAGATCCCCTCAGTGCCCAACAGCTGATTGGTAGGAGACATGAGGCTCTATGATGGGAAGGGAGAAGCTGAGAAAGCTCCATCCCTATTCTGCGAACCATTCATAGAAGGAAAATGAGTATCGAAACAAAGATGAGCATTTTAGACATTTGCACAAAAAAAGACTGTGTTTCCCAATATGTTAGTGTGTCGGCTGCAGTGTGTACATGGGTTGCACAAAGGTAACAAAAAAACTCTGGGTCTACGTAATTTTTTTTAAAATATACAAATGCAAAGTTTTGATGAGATTTGTTGTGTCCCCATACATTTCATTACACATACATATATGTATGTGTTTGTTACCTCTGTTTTGATAGTAAAACAGAATTACTGTGTCACAAAATGATGCCCGTAAAAAGTGTTTGGAAATGTTTGGAAAGCTCTTCTCTGATGTTTCCAAAATTATTCTCTCCTCATTGGTTGGGATGTTGCCTGCAGGTCCTGTGTGACAGACATGTGTGAGTGCCCGGTTCATAAGAACTGCTACTGTGAATCCTTCTTAGCCTATGCTCGAGCCTGCCAGAGGGAAGGTCTGAAAATCCACTGGAAGCCTGAACAGAATTGTGCTGGTAAGTGGAAATGCTGATTACTATGGCTGGTGGAATAACATGCATAACAAAATCCAGATAGCTGCTCTTTCTTTTTGCCCCATTTCGAATCCCCCCACCCCAGGATGTTTTCCTTTCTTTGGAAATACAATCTTGTGCTTAAAAGATTGGTTTTGGAAAGGAAGTGGTGACCAGGGAATGGGTGAAGCAGCTCCTCCCATGGCTGCTTTTCCTTAGCAAAAACAGCAGTTTGGCATATGCATGTAATATAGTTCTACCCTGAATCCATAATCTAGCAGTCAACTTTATTACAGTGCTGCAATGCCAGCAAGACAACAAAAAAAGACACTGCACAGATCAATAAATGGTTACCAGGTGCCAAAATCCAATGACCATCCAGTTTGTGTTCTGTGTATTAGAAAGAACACAGGAAGCATGTATAACAAGTGAAAATCCAGTAACTTTATGCTAACAAGCCCATTGTAAAACTGTGTCAGATACTTATTCTGCTTGTTTAAGCCTGCTGGGTGGCTACTGGAAGGATCACAGAGCTCTCTTTCTGAAACAGTCCATCTGACTGCTAACATCTCCTGCACTAAGTTTAGTTCATGTGGATGCACAGCTGTAATAGATCTGCCTTCATAGGAAGGAAAAAGGAAAGAGGAGTGGTGCTACCACAGCTGATTTCCATCTATTTTACTCATTAAGCTGAGGAGCCCTGCCAATTCCCAATCATTTAGGTGATGGGGGATAGGGGAACCAAGTTTATTCTAGTCTGAATTTTTTTTGGAGGAGCATGGAACAGATGTACTCCATTCTGTCCGAACTCCAAGGTGACCTGTGTCTTGACCACTATCATTGCAAAAAGTAGAGTGAGGGAGCAGTGGGGATGTTGTTCTTTCACTTTTCTAGAAATGCCTTAGCGCCTGAAACATAGGCTGCATTTACATTGACATTTAATCTAGTGTAGCACTCCCATTAGCCTGGGGAATCCAAATCACACACACACACACACACACACAAATACTTTTAACCCAGGGTGAGCCTTTTAATCTAGCTTGACCCCCGGTTTAAAAAATACTGGGAAAGGTACGAATCTTTCAGAAATATTTGGACCTTTCCCAGTTTTGGGGCTATGAGTGCTGCCATTTTGGATCCTTATGAGTGATCCAAGATTGCATCCCCACAGTCATCCTGCATTCCTAGGGCTCAAACAGCCTGAGGAGGTGAGGTGGCAGTGCCTTCCCATTCCCCCTCCCCAAAAGAAGAGGGAGCCCCCTTTCCTTAGCTTCTCAATGGGAGGCTAAAGAAAACAGACTTGGGAAGGAGGGAGTTTCCCACTCTTCAACCTGATGGAGGAGCACAGGCACCTTTTGGCATGTGATTCTAATGCACCATTGAATGTAATGCGCACCTCCATTTTGGCTAAGCAATCAAGCCAAACAAGATGCGCATTACATTTGAGTAAATATGGCACTTTGCTTCCTAATTGAGAAAGAATCAGGAAGTAAATGGTAGGAAGCTGAAGGTAAGTGGAAATTTTCTTCTTTTGAAAAGGTGTGTGTGGGGGTTGGGTGTGAGAGGATGATGGGAAATGGTGCCCATGCCCAACCCCGCAGAACCAGTTTTGGCATAGCTGGGCTGTCTGACTGATCTCCCCTTGTGGAGCCATTTTAGGGCACCTTTATGGTTTGGAATCGGCTTTTTTTTTGCTGGTTTCAGTTGCATTTTGTTGCTGTGTGGCATGACTATTTCATGGTCAGTAGATTTTCCCAAGTGCACTAGTCCCACTAAAATGCTGATCAAGATTTTGCATTTAGACACAAACACTTCTATGCTTTTTCAAGCATCTCTTGTAAGCAGCACAGTCCTTCCATCAACATGAACATTATTGTATTATCAGAGCAGGGGAGTCAATAGAGACACATCCAGCTGTTTTCTTATAGCGGGACTCCTCTGACAGACATCAGTAGAAATCTCTAGGGAGCGTCAAGAGGTCCCTAGAGGGAATTTCTTTGCATTGCATCCAGTGACAGGAAAACAACTGGATGCATCATTGCTGATCCTCCTTCTCCCTGACAAAATGGAAATGGCCAATAGAGGGGCTTTATGTCTCATATGGTAGGGTTTCAAAGGGAGGTATTATATGGTCAGTCTGAATTGCACCATCATAGTTCACTAATAGAATGGCAGATATTTTTGGACCAGATCTAAAAGCCGTATTGGCGCAGTAAGTCCAAGGCCCATTTCAGAAATGTGTCCAGTGAGATAGGTTAGGTTGGGAGAAGGTAACTGGCCAAAGATCATTTAGTGAGTTTCATGACTGAGTGGTGACTTGAACCTGGATCTTCCAAATTCCAATCCAATACTGCCATAACCATGCCACATTTGTAAAAAAAATTGCTCCTTTTTTGACAGCATTTTAAGAACACAGCACCATATTATGTAAACAGAACATTGAAAACTCATTGCTTGCTACGCTGCCCCCTTGCCACAGTTAAAACCTATGCTGTCATTTCATATCTGATTTCTCACTTGCAGAAGGAGTTGTCATAAATTAGAACAGGGGATTGAGGCAGACAAAACCGAACTATTAAGCATACTTAATAGTTCAGTTTGTCTGCCTCAATCCCCTGTTCTACCTACCCACTACACTTACACCTGGCTACCACAGTCCACTTCATCTCTTTAACATTTATTTTTTGATTTCTATCCTGGACTGCTGTTTTTCAGAGCATCCATATATGCTGTCCTTAATTACAACTGGTGATTTATATACTAAAATTGCCTTTTGTCTCCGTAGTATCGGATACACTACTGAACATAATTGTTTTCCTTGTTGATGGCTTTATTACTGCATGTGACTTTCTCATGAGGTTGTAACCTAGGTACTTGCAAGAAAGGATTTATGCTTATCGAGAAAGATTACAGAAACAATATTGTTTGCTTCTCCAAGAAATTATTCCTTTGAGGCCCATATCACTAATTATATGTGACACGAAGCCCCTTTAGCTTCTTCTTAAGTGGAAGATGCATTAGCAGATAAGGGTGAATGACAAGAGCTAAAAATAGTTGGTCATTTGCCCTGAAAGTTGTGATCATCTTTTATAATGGAGAAGAACAATATGAGTAAAGTGGTTCCAAGTGTGATTCTAGTGTTAGATAACATTAATGGAATTCATTTTTCTCTCTTGCTCTTTTTTTCCTCCGCCCCTTTTCCCTCTTTCTGGTTTATTGACCTTTGTCTCCAACAGCAAAGTGCCAGAAGGTGAATTTAATAAATTACAGGAGGAAGAAAGTGCCCCCTTGCATTATATGGTATTGACTTTGTAGGATTGCACTAACATGTGCATTCAAAAGAGTAGCCAGACAAAAATGGAATAGGGCTTCTACATAGCAACTTGTTGTATAGCTCAATGTTGTTGTATAGGCATTTAGTGGCTGTTTTAGACGTTTACATGAACCAGTTCTGCAGTGTTTTACAGTGGACTCTGCAGAAGATGCTTCAGCTGTATTTAATAATAAAGAGAATCAGTCTGTTTAGCAAGCCATGCAAATGCTAATTTGTCATCAGTCAATCTTTGGTTTGTATACATATTTTTATATATGTTCAGGTTCGCATAAAGTTTAAGAAGCCTTAGTTTAAAGTAATCTGATTTGCACATCTCACAGCGTAATTCCATTTGTTACATTTTAAGAAACTGAAAGTCATTTAATAAATGAAATAAATAAAATATCTTGAAAAACAATGACATTAAAAGAAAGGTTATCTATTTAAAAACAAGATTTGTTTAATGTTGGAAAGATTAATGAATTAGATATGAAAACAAAAGATAGAAACTAGTGATTAAACAATTGAACAGTAGATTTTAGAAATAGCTAGAAACGGGAAGAGAGTGGGTGAATTTAAATTGGAAATAAAGACATTTTCTTAACCTTGACCTCTGCAAAAGTGCAATGAATAACTTTCAGAAGAGTTTGTGAGTTACATACGAATCTCAGTGCCCCACCTTCCATGTACCACCTTGCCCAATAAGGTTTAAAAAATATTTCCCTGTGGCTGGCAATGAGATGCTCCACTGTTTATGCTCAAGAAGCAGCCTTTATATATGTCTGAAATGGAGCTCTTTGAATTGCTGTGCTTGGAATCAGTCCATTTAGCTGGCTAGCTCCAAAGAAATAGTACCATCTATAGGACTTTAAAAAGAACAGAGGGACATGATTCTGTAAGACATAATTTGGAAAAGCAGCTTTGGAAAAGCAGCTGGTAAACTCTTTCTGGGAGTTGAAGTCCAAAACACCTGGAGGGCCGGAAATTGCCCACCCCTAAATGCTATTAGATGAGCTTCCAGTTAATGTTATGTTAGGCATATATATCACAGAACAGTGTATATGGATTAAGTTTAGTTTTGTGAAATTCTTACATTTCAGAATTCAGAAAAATCTCTTTATATAAGAGCTAGCAAATCTATGATCCTTTAAAATCAAGTATTGTGAAATTCAGTGCAGTCTGAAATAAAGAATGCTGTAAATATTTTGAATGATGTGCTCTTCTGTATGGATCAAATTGGTGATTTCACCGTGATTTCGTTTCTCCTCCTGGAATAAGATATGGGGAAATACAGGAGGGCAGAAGGTCATATCATGGTTTTTATTGCTCAATTTTTGTATGGTTTTAACTATGTATTGTTTTTATGATGTGATGTTTTGATATGGGATTTTATTGTTGTAATTTTATGATTGGCTCTAATTGGGATTAATTGTAATGCCGTCCTGAGTCTCCCTTCGGAGTTTGAGAAGTGACGGGATATAAATGCGAGAAATAATAATAAAATATATCGGCTCCTTTAGAAGACATCTGGGCTATTGGGGGGGGGGTTGAGATTTTTGGAGTGGCCTTGACCATTTTAGACACAGAAGAGGACTCTTGCAGCAGGACTCTTGTTCTTTAGCAAGCTGATATTTGGTGGCATTTGGAGGCATTCTAAGAAAAAAAAACCAACCAATTTTGTGAGCCTCGTGCAGATTATGGGCCACATTAAAAGGATTTTACTGCCCACGGGGAATACGTATATGCATGGAGAGGCAGTTGCTGATTTCCCCTTCCCATGTGTAAACCTCATCACTACTCCTCACACTGTTCTACAGGGTCTTCCAAGTCTCCCAAATAGATTTTTAGGGTGCCGAGTACAAGTGGAGGGAGAATGGCTGAAAATCACTTGCTCATACATTCTGCTCTGCTAGATTAGATGCTTCTGTGGTGTGAAACATTTTTCTGTCTGTCTTGAACCCATTACCAGTCAACTGCACTAATAATTTTGATCCACTTTTGCTTCCCATGAATGGGTCTGCTTTTTCATGCAATATGGAGCCAACATATAGCTATGGTTTGGCTTGTGCTTTCACAATAGGCCAAACTAAATATAGTAGGTGTCCCTTTCAGAACTAAAATGTCGATGGACTTCATTAGACGGAGCTTGTGAAAGTGGCGAAAATCTTCTTTGTGTGGGATTCCATTTTTGAAAAAGACAGAGCATTTGCATATCCCCATTCCACATTCAATCTTCCCATCGGGACAATGTTCGTGCTTGCTCACGCAGTCAACTTAGTTGCTTGCTCACTTGGGTGCAGATCTGCATAAATACATTCACAAAAAACTGACCATAAGGTAAACGCCTTTGGAACCCTTCCTGACATAAGATTTGCCCACCTCCCTCTTGTTGCATTGTATTACATATTGTGTGTGTCAGGATATTTTTAATGTTCCCTGCCTTTCTCATGGGCACTCACTGAGACTTGAAAGGAAAAAGAGGATTGAATAAGAGAGGAATCCAAGAAGAGTACAAGATGGATGGTTAAGATTGATAGGCAAACAATAACTATTGGTTGATAGGTTTGTGCAAGTGAATTTGGACACGAAACATGTGTGGTTATCTATGCAATAGCAGTCTGGTTTATTTGGTGTAGGTGTGGCCCAAACGGGGTCCATCCATTGGAAGATACTTGGAATTGTAGCTGAATTATTTTGTTGTTGTATTATTTATTTATTTAAAACTTTTGTACCCTGGCCTTCTCACCTCTATTGAGGGACTCAGACCGGCATTGTAGACAACCCCTTGGAAAAGTTTCACTGAAATAAATGTTAAATTGGTCATAGCTGGGATTGAATCCATGAATAACCACATATGGTATTTCCCTGTTGAGGTCCCTGTGAATACGTACATATGCTATTTCCTGCGCCTGTGCAGACAGTTTGGATGAAAAGGTCTAGATCTGCACAGGCGCAGGAAATACCATATGTACGAATTTACAGGTGACCACTCAGGGAACTATGGTTACAGTTAAGCAACCAATAATTTCACCCAGTAATACTTTGATTTGTCTTCCAGCAACTCAGTGTAAACACGGTGCAGTTTATGACACCTGTGGTCCTGGATGTGTGAAGACCTGCGACAACTGGAATGAAATTGGCCCCTGTAGTAAGCCATGTGTTGCAGGATGCCACTGTCCTGCAAACCTGGTCCACCACAAAGGAAGATGCATCAAGCCCATCCTGTGTCCACAGCGGTGACATTAGGTTTTAGCACCAAAGACTTGAAAACTGGTGTCTTTCGTATCTTTTGAAGCTCACAGCCAATGAAGGACTGCAGTGTTGGCAGATTTTGTAAAGTGCTCTCACAAAGAGTGAAACAAAAGTGTGCCCATATATTTATATGTGTATATGGAAAAATATTATCAGTTCAAGAGAAGTATGTGTGTGTTCATACAAAATAGGCTTGTGTCTTTATGTCAGAAATTTTTTGGGGGGAGTACCGCGCCAAAGAATTCCTCAGCCAGGTAGCTAGTCTGGGAGTTATAATCCAAAGAGTGCATGTTTCCCAAATAGTTGCTTGTTTGCAACATGTTCTTGTCTGCAGAGGGAGAAGATGGAAAGAATTCAATGACCATCAACCTGTAATCAAAAGAGGAGGAAAATGGCTGTAGCACTGAACCATCAGGCTAGCAATACACGGATGCCCCATGTGATGAAACCATAAAGTCTCAGGTTATGCGCCATAGTGTCACATATCATCCATGACAGTAAGGGGCCATCCTTTACTTTTTTCAGCTGGGTTAAGGCCCCTTCACTACTTAAGGTAACATCAAAGTTTACCAACATATGTGTACACACATATACATACATATAAGTAAGCATACATATAGACACATATGAATATAAGCATTGTTTATATAAACCATAGAAGGATGAAATATCATATGTATATTTTTGGTATAAAGTTTATGTATGAATGTACTTCTGTGATTCTAGCCTGTAAAACATATGAGTCTTTGCAGAAATAAATCATGGGCTTTAATTTTTAAAAAGCACCCACAGGATGACTGCCAATCTATATGTTTCTGGTTTCCATGGCAATATTACCAAGGCTACATGATTTCCAGTTAAGGTTACTTTTAGATTCTTGTATATAAACATGCAGAAAATGTTTTGTCTGTGTTGAATATTTCTTCTCCTAAGAGTGGATAAGCCTTAAATGCAGAAAATTGGATGGATGTGAAAAACAACTTAATACTAAAAAAGGAAAGAAGATAGGCATTACATTTTATCATTTTTTGGTTCAGTCTCCCCCCCCCCCCCGGGGAAATATTTGGGCCATAATTCTATGTGGGTTTTTCTATCCTAAAGTCCATTGAAGACAATGGTGTTTGCTTATTGAATTCTAAAAGCTGGTTCCAAACATGGTAACATGGAGCCCTTCTACACTGACCACAAATATTACTCTAACGGCATCCAAAACACCAAATTAGGTCTGCTTCATGGCGACCTTGAAGACATCAGGGATTCATGACTGCTCAACGAAAACTTAACATGGATCTGTGCTGCTGGACAGCATCCTCTGGGACCCCACATTAGCCAGAACAGCCCCACCTTGCTGATTGCTTGCCCTGGCTGACATCAGCCAGAATGGCAGTTCTAGTTAGGAACCAACCCAGCTGTCTTGAAAACCCCTATATCAGGGGAGAACCCAAGTCATAGTGCAGGGTTTAAGTTTCCATGGTGCGGGTTTAGATTTAGCTTAACCTGAGGGAAGGCCATGTTAAGGCTGCCTTCCCCTAAGTTGTCAGATCATCCCCATGTGGCATTTAGCCGGTATGGGGCTGATCCATCATCACATAGACCTAAGTGCTCAGTGTAGACATGCCTCTTATCTGGTATTACATACAGTACTTGGACAAGTGCAGGCCTCAGAATATTCTCTGCCCTGTCCCTTGCATGCTTTAATGTCTTGAATCACACTCAAGTGTGAACAAACTATGGATCAGCTAGGATCGTATTGTGGTTTGCTGTTCTGTTTGAACTGGCCCATTTTCGCCTGTGGCCTTTGTGCTGGGATGACACAAAAATTATGTGCCTTTGTTCTAAAATGGCTTGATAAGATCTGTGCAACGGAGCAACTAATCCTCAGAAGCTTCAACAGCTTGTCTAGATTGATGATTCACACCCATTTTCATCTTGCCAAATGGACAAAAGAAGGAAACAGCAATGAAGATAACTGCCATTTACAGTAAATGTCATCTAGAATGGACATTAATTCTGGAATACAGGGACATTGCATTGCCTAGCATGTTGATATTGCAGGATAAAATCCTATTTGAGCCATCTTTACAGCATTTCAAACTTTTGAACTGGTCACTAAGCAACAGTTAAGAAATATGACCAGAAAGGAGAAATGTACTTAATGGAGTCAAAGAGTCAAAGACTATTCCTGTGAACTACTTAATCATGTATTTGTATCATTTTCTGCAAGCTGAACACGGGAAGTGATATGTGAGCTCAATATTCCAGTATATATAAAACACCAAGGAGGCCTATGTATTGTACAGATTTATTTACAAAAGGAAAAATAATCTGTTTATTTAAGTAATTAAAGGCATATACCCTTATATATTATGTTTGATACCATTGAAAATAAATATTTAAAAAATTAGAGAAAACTGCATCTTTGTTAAATACGTCATTCTTTAACATGTCGCATGCACAGATCTTCCAATTTAATCTGACGTTCAGTGGAGAATCAAAATAATACACGGCTCTAGTATCTAAACTTAACAATTTTGTAAAACCCTTTTGGTTTTCTTAATAATTGCAAGTGTGACTTTTGTGAAAATTGAGAATTGGTCAAAGAAGCCAAGATAGACATTCTTAGGCTCATTTGGCCACCAGTAGATCGTCCCAGTTGAGGAACCTTGTATCTCTGAAATTACTCTGTAGCTGCATATGCAGAGGGGATATTTATTTTACTAGATACTTCTAATTCACTAATCTTACAAATCCTTAGCCTACACAAGGGATCAGCCAAAAACATGGGCTAGAAGTAGCCCCAGACTTTCCACACTGTCATTAGACTCCAATTCACCTCTATGGGATGGGGAACTATCTTCAGAATCCTGCAAGTGGTGTGACTCCTTTGCCAAGTTCTGATTATATATGATCCACTTGTGTGGCAATTCCACATTTTCATTTAGGCTTTCCGATGATATTATCCTGGGAACACTTGTATTGATTCATATTCTTTGCATGGCTGTATCTTCTCTACTATTTAAAAGGTACTTTCACTTTATTTATTAGTTTATTTATTTACAGTATTTATATTCCGCCCTTCTCACCCCAAAGGGGACTCATTGCGGATCACAATACACATATATATGGCAAACATTCAATGCCTTTTTTTTTGGCATACAAGACATTCATACAGACAGAGGCCATTTCAGCAGTTCTTCCACTTCGGATCCTCCTGGAGGTTGTTCAATTCGGCCACAGGGGGAGCTGTCACTTCGTCCACTCTGACGCCGAGAACTTTTGGTTTGTAGTATTTCCTCCTTGCTTCTCCAGCATGGTGTCATAAATTATGACATATATAATGAGATATAACACATAAAAACTACCACTCCTCTTTGCTTTTGTACATTATTTTAGGATCACCTTTGGAAAATGTAGAATTTTCAATAATTCTTATCACAAAGTGAGACCAAAGCAGGGGAAAAGTGATCTTCCCATCCTCCAGCTACCATTTCTATTAAGATGGTTAGTGGACAAGTTTGTGATGGGCTTGGAGAATTTTGTGTCATATTTTGTGTTACCTATGATGTCAAGCTGAGATGGCCCATTCACCAAGCAGAGGAAGAGCTTGTCCTCCAAAGAACAAGGTAGCATGCACACATACTCCAGCTCAGACCACCAGGAATGCCATCTGAGCAGATCCACACCTGAACAATTGCAAAGTTGTAAATATTATCCTTCAGGTTTTGTATTCTCTGAGCTTTGCAATGCAATTCCATGCTCTAGAAATGGCACTGGAATACATACACTGGGCTGAATACTCACCAGCAAAGCAATTTGTCTGTACGTCACTGCAGGTGCTGTTGGAATACAAAATGTTTGAAAGCACTTCTTTTGGATGCCTGGGGGCTTTAATGTATTTTTAAAGGAAAGCCCAGGGTTTTTGGTGGGTTTTTTTTATGCATGTGTGCCTTGTGCTCCAAATTAGGATTGAGGTAGAATGGAGATGGAGTGAGTTGGGATGATTTGGAGGACAGCACAGGTTGGTGGGTGGTTACCTAAATCCAATGTGTCATTTCACTCTTATTAATTTAGAATTAGCTGAATTTGTAGTCCATTAAGACAATTTGATACATAATCATGTATCTGTTTCATATAAGACAATAAAACTGCAGGTGTGGATCAGTTCACTTATCATTTACCCTCTCTGCTCAGTGGTTATGGATGTTGGGAAATTCCCCATGAATGTATTTATTTATTTACTTCATTTCTATTCCGCCCTTCTGACCACTCAGGGGACTCAGGGTGGATTACAATGTACACATTACATTTAGACACACAAATACACAAGAGAGACAGAGGCAATTTAACATCTGGCCACCAGGGAGAGCTGTTGCACTCCTTCATTCCTCAGCGTGTTTCCTGGAGATCTTTTTATGGCCTCGTAAATCAGTTAAATTAAGCCTCCCCACTAAGTGGTACCTTAATTTCCTACTTAACAGATGCAACTGTCTTTTGGATTGCAAAGGTCGACAACAGGCTACACAATAGGTCGAGAGCCCACCTCAACCCGGGCAGGCCTCGAGCTCATGACCTTCTGGTCAGTAGAGATTTTATGCAGCTGACACCCAGCCAGCTGCGCCACATTCCCGGTGGCGCAGCTGGCTGAACAATGTTTTTCCAAGGTAAACATGGCACTGGTCATACAAATTATTGCTTCACATGTCATGCGTAGTCAAATATACCAGGAAAGAGTCATAATTAACTGAGGATACAGGCGAGAGCCCCCAGTGGCTTAGTGGGTTAAAGCGCTGAGCTGCTGAACTTGCTGACCGAAAGGTTACAGGTCTGAATCCAGGGAGTGGGGTGAGCTCCCACTGTTAGCCTCAGCTTCTGTTAACCTAGCAGTTCAAAACATGCTAATGTGAGTAGATCAATAGATACCTCCCTGGCAGAAAGGTAATGGCACGCTATGCAGCCATGACCTAGGACAGGGGTGCTCACACTTTTTCAGCATGGGAGCTACTTATAAAACAACCAAGTCAAAATGATCTACCTACCCACTAAAAATGTGAAACATATAACACAATATCTGCTTTGAACTGGGTTTTCTGAGTCCACACTGCCATATAATCTGATTCAAAGCAGACGCCAGCTCTTCGGCATAGAAATGGAGATGAGCACCACCCCACAGAGTCGGACATGGCTGGACTTAATGTCAGGGGAAAACCTTTAACTTTACCTTTTATAGATGGGGAAACAGTTCAGACAACACATGACCATAAGGGTGGTTTTTATTTTTTCCCCCAAGTATGACATTCCTCATAAACAAACAGCATCATGTCAAATAAGATCCAAACCCATATGATTTTCTTTGATGTTACATGGTACAGGAACACTTTTTAAATGTTAGTTCCTTTGATGGAAAGCAAACCCATCAAAAAAAGCTTCCCTTCGAATGCTGTTGAGAGTTATTTCTAAGCTGCATACTTCAGTTGTAAACTTAGTCATGTCAACTTCTTATTTTAAATACCATGGTGAAAATCTACTTCCCCATCTCATCCATTTAGCTAAAAACATGAGGTTTTTCTTCTTCATTTTTTTAAAAAACAAAAACATTATTTGCTCAAACTGTGAGGCGCAATTCAAATACGGATAGAGCACAATTACATGCTTCTTTTCTGCCAGCGATATTTTAGGCCTGGCATTCTTGACGTAGGGCTGGCTCTGCAGATTTCTTCTGTCAGCTGTTCCCACTTTATATGTAAAGAATCTTGTCTGAAGATCTGAATTTTATACAACGCAATCAGTTCAACATTTTTTTAAAAATCAGAGTCGTTTATCTTCCTAAATGTTGTGACTGGCCTTTGTCTTCAATTCTTTCTTAATCAATTTTAATTCCTTTCTTGAGAAATCCAAGCTTTGGAAACACATACCATTCAAAGATACAATTGGAGTCTTACAATTTGTGGTCATATTGAGAATCTCGGTCAGGGAGATATGAATGTCATCTGGCATATTTGGTGATCATTACCAATCCTATCAAATTGTATTTGGAGTCCTTTTTACTGTTGTGTTCTTCGTCTCCACTAATAGAGATTTCCCTCTTGAACCTTACCAGTCCATGTTCAATGAAAGTTAGTTATAATAAGCAGTGAGAGTGTCTATTTATTGCTGTGTCCCAAACAGTGGCATCCATCTTTTGGTATTAGAAATGCAATTAATTTCCTTGTCCAAACGAGGAATGGATTGTTTTTGCTCCAATAAGTGATGGCCCACTGATTCCTGTTTCCAAACTGTTTAAAATGCTACATGCCAAATGCCTTGTTTTCCTGTCTTTCTTTTTTTCTGTTTTATCTTTCAATATTAAGATGAATAAATGGCACAGAGATATACGTAATATGAATTGCAAATTAATGCCCTTAATTTCCAAAGCCACCCAGTGTTTCTATTGCAAGCTATGCGTGCGGCCTGCTGCTCTTTTTCCTTATCGGGGAACACGGAGCCTCCGAAAGGTTGATGGACTGCAAATCCCACTATTACTCACCATAGGATTGGTGAGCTAAAGCAGATGGGAATTGCAGTCCAACAACATCCCCCAAAACTAATTTAAATTCCGCGCTGCTGTTTAGAAATTAAAGAATCATTCGTATTAGAGGTGAACGAATCATTCATATTAATTTGACTGGTGGTCTCTTATGCCGGCAATTTTGGATAGCTGTTTTTCAGCAAGATGGTCCTTTTAGGTGTCATCAGTGACCTGGAAAGTTCCTCGTCACTCAACCAAAATATAACCGAGAAACAATTTTGTTATATTATAGAACAGAAATAGTCTCTACAGCTATATTTAATACACATACACACATATAACTCAGAATCTTCTCCCTTTTAGATGGTAAAAAAAATCTATCCATTTCCTTTGGAGATTAGTTGAATTTAAGATGCTTCTTGCAAAAAGACAGAAATCTGTGTAAGCATATGGGAAATGAAAATATGTTTAAACATAAAGCAAAGGATGACACATAGAAGCAAATTTAGATGATGATGATGATTGCTTCTCATTATGGATCATTTCATCCATTTGACTTTAGAAAATAGAGAGGATCCCATTCTTTAAGCAGTAACAGAAAATGGAAAGTGCATGGTAGAATGGACTCATAATTTGTTAGTACAGAGTTGGATACCAACTCAGTAAGTTTTTTTACCACCATTGAACCAATTGGATGTGTCAGGAAATTGAGGTTCTGGCTGCACGTGTGGAAGGACTGGCTACACGTGTGGCCTAAATTCCCCGGGCAGCCTTAAGTAAGCTGCCCGGGCGGAAGTAAGGGCCGGCCGGAAGCAAGGAGGGGGCAGGGCGGGGCCAGACCCCTCATTGGCCGGCTGGTGATGGTGGCGGGAAGCCCTCCCGCCACCCTCAGGGGCTTCTGGGGGGAAGAAGTCCCATACAATACCAAGATGGCACGAGGGCAACGCTGCCCGCAACCCGCTCGGCCAGTAAGTTGGTCAAGCCCATTCTTGGAATGCTGAAGGTTACCATTCAACAATATTAGGAAGGCCATACAATTCCCTCCTAGCGTTGAAGGGTGACTAAATTGCTTCAGGCCATACTCCATACTTGCTGGTGGTAAAGCCAGGATCTTTAAAACAAAAATAGGCCAAAGTAAGAATTAATAATTAAGCAATAACTTTCATTCTATCTTGAGTTGCCATCTAGCTGTATTTCTGTAGATCCCTTTTAAAACATCCACCCTCCACCCCCCAAAGAAAATAATTTTAAATATATTTCTTATGATGTTCGAGCTGTGTCATCCGGTTTAGACTTCAGTACTTAGAATCTCTCTTTGTGATCAGCACAACGTTTGAATAAGGGATCTGGAAGTTATGTGCCTTTAAATATTGCATTCCCAAATTTTTTGATAATTGCCAGAATTGATACAGAATTTGAGATTGTGGGGCTTCGGATCTTGCGTTCTTGCACTTTTGATACATCTGAAAACTACAGAGATATTTAGGAACAGTGTGGCTTTGAACCTTGCATTTCTCAAATTTCTGATAGTTATCTGGCATCAATAAGGAAATTGTGGGACTTGATTGTTGCGTTTTCAGGGCTTTCCCATAAGAAAGCTGGTATTAATTTCTTTGAATCTGGACATCATATAATCACTTTGCTTAAGAGGCCATCCATTGCAGTAAACAAATAATGATTTGTAGAAGTGGTAAATGCTTTCTATTCAGAAAAAAATGCGTTCTTTTCAGCATTTCAAATGCAGGGATTTGGCCTTACATGCCACTCATTAGAAGCAAATGATATTTCATTCAAGGTAACTGAAACGTCACCATTTCGTAATCTTCAAACCTGCATGCTGGCTGAATTTTGGTGCGCAGTCTTTTATTTGTTGTTGGTTTAAAGAATGATTCGTTTAATTTACATTTGTTTTGGTCCCATTCTTGGAGCTGGAATCCAGTTTGCACATCTCCAAAATGTATAGTCCTTCAGCAATATAAAAATATTGCCACTCAGAATATAGATCTCATCTAGTAGTACAATTACTCTTACACTTCATGTTCAAAAGATCATGTGGGCAGCTTTGGAGGAAAAATTATGTTTTCACCTGTCCGCAAGTCTTTAAAGATTGTCTTTCAATGAAGATGTGTGTAAATTTGTTTCATTTGATCCATGCAGTCAGAAATTAGGCTCGATTTTGTCTCTATTATTCTGTTTCTCCCATTTCTGAATCAGACAATGCACAGCATCTGTAAATATCCATTTGCAAGCTCTTCTTTACATGATAAAGTGGGCAAAATGATTTTTTCTCTCTGCAAATAAGCTGAAGCGGCGTGCCACTCTCCGGATGCTGATAAATAAATGTTTGATCTTCATGGATGATATTTAGCTTGGTGATGGTAAAAAAGAGATGATTATTTCAGGAAGCAGACCGACATGTGAGTCATACATTGATGGATCAGTGAGTGGATGTCTCTGAAGGAGAATGGGTGCAAGTGCTATCTCTTTGGTTGGAAAGGGTAACAGTTTGACCCACCTTTTCCCAGACAAGGTGCTTTTACCGGGAATGCTGCAGGGCAAAGGCACACTTCTTGTAGGCGGCGTAAAGCAGAAGAATGGCACGCAGCATTTGGCGGCACATGGCCATGGCCATGCGCACCTGTGGTTCCCGGAGACCATGGGGCCTGCGCTGCTGGGGGCTGATGACTTGGCAAAAGGCGGAGCGCTCCGACACCCTCAGTGAGCCAGTCCAGTGGGGAGGCTGTGCTGTCACAAGGTGGCCGAAGACAGAGTCGAGCCCTGTCAGCCTCACAGCCTGGGGTTTGTGTAGAGCCCCACTGCACCCTTTGGTCTCCGCCGTTACTCCAAGGGCTGGCAGTGTCCTCCCTGTAGACTTTGCACTGGGCTCCAGCACCAGGTTGAGCCCCTGGAAACAAAGCTGCTCCTCCAGGTCAGTAGTAGTTGCAGGGCTGGGCCCACCTCGGAAAGGGTGTTTAGTGCTGGAGGGTCTGGGCACAGCACCCCGCAGCCATTGCAGGGACTCATCCAGTGGTGACCAGGGTGCCCAAAGTTGGTACCCATTGGCCATGGTCAGCACTGCCCCACCGCTTCCACCCTGCTCTCCTCAGGCTCGTGTTACATCTTTGCTGTGCCTGGCGCCCTCGGCAACCCATTATGAGCTTGCGTTCACTTGTGGAACACACCGAGAGAGCCAGTGTTCCAAAAGCCCCTCCTCCTTTTTTCTACAGAATGGGCTGCCAGAAAAGAACAGAGTGGCTTTCTTACAATCTGGTTTTGAATGAAGATGTTGTTGCCTTCGGATGGAAGGACTCCTTTCATATATGGAAGGCTTTTTATGTAACAGGAATTTCATTGATGATTTCCCCTCCCGTGTTGAAAACACCCAGTCTCATCCAATTCTAAGACCTTATCACATTAGGATCTACTCCATTTCTGAGACTCTTTGAACACAATTCTGAATGGGTCCTATCACAGGATATTTGCCCCACTCCATCAGTAATCCATCAATCCATCTGCAAGGTGTTAGTCTTGACTTTTAAGGCCTTACATGGTCTAGGGCCAGTGTACCTGCCAGACCGCCTCATCCCATACCATCCCACTAGACCTCTGCGCTCAGAAGAGCAAAACCTGGTCATCCCTAGTGTTAAGACCTACCGCTTAACCGCGACTCGTCGGTGGGCTTTTTCGATCGTGGCTCCAGCCCTCTGGAACTCATTGCCCGCTGACGTTCACGCCATCCAAGGTCTCCTCCCATTCAGAAGGGCCTGTAAGACTTTGCTGTTCCAGCGGGCCTATGGAGCTGGGTAACCTGTGGTTTTTCCACCATCCTGTACTATTGTCTGCTGTCGCAATGCCTAATGTGCGCAATGCCTATTGTGTTTGTATATGCTGTTTATAATCATGTTTAACTCTGTGGTGTTTTTATTGTGTTTTATGATATACTCTGTTTTTATTATGTACTCATTGGACCTGTTGCGAGCACCCCGAGCCTTGGGGGGGGGGCAGTAGACAAATGCAAATAAATAAATAAATAAATAAATAAAACAATAAAACATCACAGAAACGGAGTAATTGGACACGGGATCGTACTCAGGTTTTTTGATTTATTGTTTTATAAGACACTGTTTTTACGTGTGATCAGAAAATCAGTATACATTGAGTCAGCCAAATTCTCACATGAAGAGTAATTTGAGACTTACAGGATACGTCACTGCACAATATTAAAAAAATAAAAATAAAAGAGTTACGTAGGGAGGCATTTGAATGGGTTGGACCTAGACGTATTTACTACGTTTGGCGGACCATATGTACGAATTCACATACATATGGTTCCATACCTGTTACAATATCCTATCTTTTAAAATATATTTTTATACTGATTTCTAATCTAATTTTAAATAACTGCTTACTGGGGAGTTGTCCTTCCCCTCTCAGGGTGCTTGTGCCTGCTTTGTGCTGGTCAGTGACCGTAATAAAGTTTTGTTGTTGTTGTTGAATGGGTTGGGAAGGAGAAAGCCTTCCATGGTGTGATGAGTGAAAACACAGTATTTAAAAATTTTAAGAATCGTATCAGGTGTGATGGGGACGTTATATATCCCATTCTTAATAGAGTATGCACTCGGTCCTTTAAAAAATATAGGATGCCTACTGATATAAACAGAGTACATCACAATGTGACAAGATCCTTAGAAGCAGCACCTCAGCTGGTACTCTTCCACACTACATATTTATAACACTGTGGTCTTACTCTGATTTTATTAATTTTGCAATGAACTAGTATCCCACTTTTTATTTGCAAAAACCAAATTGCTTCACAAGAAAAAGGTATCTAGCAGTGTTAAACAAACAATAGCTTCTAATAAAAAAGCAGTCATACCAAAGCACCAGCAATAGTTGGTCCTCCGTATCCACTGATTTGGTGGATCCATGGATTCAGCCATCCATGAATTGAAAATACTGCCTTCCCCATTTTTTTGCCATTTTATATAAGGAGTACCATTCTCGATTTTGCCATTTTATATAAGGAGTACCATTCTACTATGCCATTATATATAATGGGACTTGATCAGGTACTGATTTTGGTATCTCCCAAGGAACAGAGGACCCGAACCCAACTCCAGCAGAAACCAAAGGCCTAATGCATCATAAAAATTAAGGGGATCATTAAAATCTTACTTGCAGGAATTGTAGCATTATGGCTGAGCAGCCTATTATGCTCTTGAATCTGATATCAAATATGGGTAAGGCTTTTCAGATCAAGGCTTTTGAGGCCCAATTTAAAGGTTGGATGAGGCAGGTTCATCTCAGAGAAAGCTCTTTGGTCTTGGGACTTCAATAGCTGGTGTAGAAATGTCATTCTTTTACCAATCCATTATGGCCACCCACAAACTTCACCCTTAAATGACAAAGAAAAATAATACCACCTGTGTGCTAGCCGCAGGCTAAAAGGTCCTTTAAAACTGCAGGGTGAAAGGCAAAGTTTTCAAACTGTATTAAAGTCCAAAGAAGCAAAGAAATCATCACAGACGTCATGTGTCAGGATCAGAGCACTTGTGAGTCGAATATGATGTCTTTTCATCTGCATAGAAAGTCCTAGGAGACTTCTTCATCTACAGACTTCTCTGTGGATATAGGTATGTAAAGACCTATATGGTGCAAGTTTGCAGGTCTATGTCTGGTATTATTCAAGGAAAATTCATATTCAGACATCTATTTTAAGATGATGAAAAACATTTGAGAATACAGGGGGGGAGAATAGGTAAGAAATCTGAATAATACATTGCCATTTGCTTCTGGAATTAACTAAGGGTAACGACAACGGAAAGGCCATCATGGTGTAGTAGTTTATGCATTGGACTAAGACTCTGTCAAGTAGGTAGTGATTCCCCACTAAGTTGTGGTGACCTTAGATGAGTCACACTTTCTCCGCCTCGGTGGAGGACAATGACAACCTCCTTGTGAACACATCTTGCCAAGAAAATCCTGTGATAGGGTCACTCTGAGTCAAAAATGACTAACAACCTTGTCACATGGCCACCGGAGTTGTCCCATGTCACCTCCCATGAACCCAGTGACCTGTGCCCCACATTGCCCCACTGCAGATTTGCTTGATCCCATGGGGGGAAACATTGACCACATGGCTTCCCCCCCATGGCTTCCTATGGCAACACGGGAAGCTTCCTGTGTTCACCCATGGAGCCCCACCAGCATCGTTTGATGGGAGCAGGCTCCACCCAGTGCGCAGCAGCAGTGAAAAAAGCAAATTCTATGCTAGGCATGATCAGAAAGGGAATCGAAAATAGGTCAGCAAATGTTGTATTACCTCTCTACAAATCTATGTTAAGGACACATTTGAGTACTGTGTACAATTCTGGTCTCCGCACCTCAAGAAGGATATAACGGAACTGGAAAAGGTACAGAAAAGGGCAACAAGAATGTTCCAAGGGATGGAGCGGCTCCCTTATGAAACCAGGTTGCAACGCCTTGGTCTTTTCAGCCTTGAAAGACGGCATTTAAGAGGTGACTTGATTGAAGTGTATAAAATCATGCATGGGATAGAAAAGGTGAATAAAGAAAAATTATTTTCTTTGTCACAAAACACTAGGACTAGAGGGCACTCCCTGAAGCTCCAAAGTAGGAAAATTAGGACTAATAAAGGGAAATATTTCTTCACCCAGAGGGCCATTGGGTTATGGAACTCACTTCCAGAAGAGGTTGTGACAGCTGTCAGCCTGAACAACTTCAAGGCAGGATTAGACAGATTCATGGATACCAAGTGTCGGTAGTTACTGAAAAGGACATTCAAGTGCCACCTCGGAGTTGGTTGAGGTAGGCAGGATTTCCCTGGTACTGGTTGTGGGGGGTCGGGAGCAGGTTAGGGTTCTGCCCTCCCTTCTGCTCAAGATCCCCGTGTACAACTGGTGGGCCACTGTGTGATACAGAATGCTGGACTAGATGGGCTGAGGTCCGATTCAGCATGGCTCTTCTTATCTTATGTTCTTATGTTCCACGGGCAACCTGGGCTGAAACACCTCATGCCACAGATTTTAACCCCTATATGTTGAAGTTGCTAAAGTCAAGAGACAGCAATGAACCAATGTACCAATGTATTTCTAACAGATACATCAAAACATATTCCCCAACATTACCCTCAATATGCACTTTGTCTTGCCAAATATAGTCTCTTTAATCAAAAAGTATGTATGTGCTATGCACTGGGAGTTGGAACTATTTTAGTGTAGACGAATGGCAATGTGCAGTAATTACTGTATCCGTTTTTAGAGCTGTACTTAATTCTGTTGACATATTTTTAAGATAATGAGGCAATAACAATGTTGTATTGTGGTCCCATATTCTGTAAAAACAATTTGAGCTAATGTTTGTAAAGACATTCCCTGTACATTTCTTGTCTTAGAAGACAGAATAGTTAATAAACTAAACAATCACCCTTATTCCAATGAGAACAGATTGCAGGAACACCTGACTCCACTTAAACAGAATTAAAATCATTGCCACTCAAAGAAAAAAAACACTATATAATGACACTAGGCATATATTTGACACTATATAATGACACTAGGCATATATATGATGCTGTCAAGGTGATGCATGCCGTTTGCCAGCAAATATGGAAAACACAAGAATGGCCATCAGACTGGAAAAAATCAACTTATAACCCCATACCAAAAAAGGGAAATGCTAAAGAATGCTCAAACTTTCGTACAGTGGCACTTATTTCTCATGCCAGTAAGGTAATGCTCAAGATCCTGCAAGGAAGATTCCAGCAATATCTGGAGAGAGAGTTGCCAGATGTACAAGCTAGGTTTAGAACAGGTAGATGAACGAGAGACCACATTGCCAATATCGCTAGATAATGGAGAACGGCAGGGAGTTTCAGAAAAACATCTATTTCTGCTTTATTGACTATTCTAAAACCTGTGACTGCGTGGATCATAATACATTGTGGCAAGTTCTTGGTGGTATGACCATATCAAATCACCTTGTCTCTCTCCTGAGGAATCTGTATAATGTAAACAACATAAAGCACAATAGAGTACTGGCATACAGTAAGGCAATAACACACTGAAAAACAGATATCTCTGAATAAACAGGCACTACGATAGTAGTATAGCAATGTATCAATATATTGTATATAATGTATCAATTCATTAAAAGACCAGACCAATTCCAAACATGGGAAAATATATAGTTCAAATACAAGTCATGATATACAGTATACTCCAAGTGGAAGACGCAAAAGCACAATATCGCAATTGGTATATGCAAGGTAAAATACTCATAATGCACAATACATCCGCAAATACATACAGAAAGAAGCCCCAGTAGAATGTATCTATTACAATATATCAAGGGTAAATCCCAAAATAAATCCAGGCTCAAGACACATATCAAATAAACAGTAGCTAAATCAACAATAATAATGCAAATGAATACCCAGAAAACCAGGTAGTAGATGGTCTACGGAGGAGGTGGCGAGGCGTGTGTGGAATAGCCGCGTCAGGCTAGACGCGCCAGATGGAGAAGCCAGGAGGCGCGCCCGCTAGACTGTAGCAGCGTCACTGGTGTATGACGTGTAGTGGTCTCTGCCTCAAAGTCCCGTCAATGGGGAAGAGCGTCGCTCGTGAGTGACGTAGCGAGGATAGCGCTCAACTAAATATAAAGTTTTGCAGGGAGAAGCCCCAAAATAATGTCACATAAATGTAAGGGTGAGCTGGCCCCAAGAGCAAATCGTAACAGCAATGATAGAGCCTCCGTAGTCACATCAGAGCCGCTGGGAACGGGGAAACCCACTCAGAGGAAGGGGGTAGTGGGGGAGACGGGAAAAAGCCGCAAAAAGCGCCTAGGCGCCGTAGCACCACTCAGCAAATGCAGATATGTGGCTGTATAGCCTATATCGTGGCCAAACTTGAAAATAAAGCTGGATGTCAGTAGCAGGCTTGTTCGAACTGCCCCGGTCCCCAAAATGCGGTTAGATGGAAGAAGGAAAAGGGCTCAGGTGGCGTTTGCTTCTTCTCTTCCCCATTGACGGGACTTCGAGGCGGAGACCACTACACGTCATACACCAGTGACGCTGCTACAGTCTAGCGGGCACGCCTCCTGGCTTCTCCATCTGGCGCGTCTAGCCTGATGCGGCTATTTCACACACGCCTCACCATCACCTCTTGCTCTCCATCCTACATCATTCTGTATTGTTCCCTATCCCACCAGGGCAGATTTTCAGTGGGAAAATCAAGGCAAGAAAGAGTGATCACATGAGTGGATTTCTTGAAATTGACATAAGGGTTTATGCTACATAAAGTAAAGGAGAAAATAATATCCCCATTCCCAAGTCCATATAAGCTAGGTGGACTGGTGTTTTAGGACCTCTTCACTTGAAGTCACCCAATGTGGGCAACATTGCAAATCCGGTGGGCAGCAAGGACTCCATCACCTCATGCCCCGCATCACCTGCAGTGTCCCTTCCCCCATCCCAAGGGGGAAAGTGTTGCTGCTGAGCTTCCCCCTGCACTCTCCCTGTTGTATGCAATGAGAACAGGGGAAGTATCCTGTGTTCTTGTTGCTCTGTCATCCAACACTTTCACCACAGTTTGGGGAATGAGCCATGCCAGGAGAAGCTCTACGCCAGGGGTGCTCATTAGGTAGCGCGGGAGCTACTAGTAGATCTTTGGCCCTCTTCCAGGTGATCTTTGGGCCTCACCAGCCGGATGGGGCGCTCCTGCCATGCGCGCGCACACCCTGCGTGCACATGCGCTTCTGCTGCTGGCTCCCGCTCTCACTGTGCTTCTTTTGCCTGCGGGGCATTGCAGGAAGAAGGAAGCAAAAGGCGGGGCCTCTGGAGGGAGCGCCCTGCCTCTCTCTCATCCAGAAGCAGCTGTGCAGCCTCCGTTGCCGGCAAGACAGGCAGGGCGGAGTGCTCCCTCTGAATGCCCCGCCTTGTGCTTTCTCCTTCCTGCAGTGCCCCGCAGGCGGAAGAAGTGCTGCACAGGCGGAAAACAGCAGCAGGAGCACGCGCAGTGGCAAGAGCATGCGGCGGAGCGCATGGGAGCGCGCAGCGGTGGGGGCAGGTAGATCTTTTGGACTTGGTTGCTTTAAGAGTAGCTGTCATGCTGAATAAGTGTGAGCATCCCTGCTCTACACCTTTTGGTGGGATCAGGAGGGCTCTGTCCCCAAACTGTGTTGAAAGTATTCTTGAAGGCTTTCATGGCCAGAATCACTAGGTTGTTGTAGGTTTTTCGGGCTGTATGGCCATGTTCTGGAAGCATTCTCTCCTGATGTTTCACCTGCATCTATGGCAGGCATCCTCAGAGGTTGTGAGGTCTGTTGGAAACTAGGAAAATTGGGGTTTATATATCTGTGGAAAGTCCAGGGTGGGAGAAAGAACTTTTAACTGTTGGAGCTAGGGGTGAATGTTTCAATTGGCTACCTTGATTAGCATTTGATGGCCTGACAGTTTTTAGGTGTGGCTTGTCACTGCCTGGGGGAATCCTTTGTTGAGAGGTAATTAGCTGTTCCTGATTGTTTCTTGTCTGGAGTTCCCCAGTGTTTGAGTTTTGTTCTTTATTTACTTTTATAAGTGTTGTTGAAAGTGTTGTACGATGGGTAAATTTGCCTGTGTGATAAAGCCCTAGTCTTTGTTCAGTATGGAAACAGCTTCCTCCATCACATGCAAAGCAGCAGGATAGTTTAGGAAGTGCAGTAAGATTGCATGATATAATGTAATCTTCCATTTTCCAGCAGAAGAAGAAACAAGATAATCTCAAGGAAAAGCCAGGAGGTCCCTAATATTGTGCCTTACCCCAAAGCACCTATCATCTAAAGTAGATGCTTCACTACCTAATGGTACAATGGTAAAATAGTTCTCTTATGAGTTCTTGCATCCCAACTAGCAATGCCAACCTGCCATCAGTTCAAACACCACTAGTTAAGTAATGAAAGTGGCATCTAAGCATATGTGAAGTGAACTATCATTATGCATTTAGTTTGATCTGAAATGGGAGAAAAGCAAATTCTGTTAAGTAAAGATTGACACCAACAAGAGTTTCATTTCCATGTAGACAATACTCTTGGTTTTTTTTTTTAAAAAAATAAGGAGACAGTGCTCCATCTGGTTCTGTAAATTTGATATTAATAGGCCCATATAGCGCTGATTTTTGGATATAAATATCAGCTGATGTCTTTCTGCTCCTTTTCTAACTATGCTTTCCATTTTATAAATGACAATTGTAGCACCTGAGTGACTAATATTATCTGAAAGGCATCAACTTTAATAGATTCTCCTTTGTCAAATGCTGAGAAGGTGGAACCCCATATGGCAACCCAGTGCTACAAAGAGCAAGTGTTTTCTTTTTACAATAATCTGAACGCACTCATTAAGATGGTATGTTTATCAATAATGAGCATTCCCGCTGTTCTCTCAAGTTTTGTAGATGATATGCTTTTGACACTTGAATGCTCTGGTGGTGAATTGTTATGCCAACAGGTGGGAAATAAAGATAGAATATTAATTGCTGTGTTTTGATTGCAATGCATCTGGAAGCGTAAGTGAATCCTGCATGTCACACTAGGAAGACTACAAAAAAGCTTCCCCCCCCTTTTAGTTGTATTTCTTAGAATCCCACCAGCATTAGGAACATATTGTGAGTTTTTTTGCACATATTTTAGCATATTATAGCCCTCCTAATACCTACATTCTACACATTTTCCCAAAAATATTTAGTTTTATGTTTATTTTTAGTAAACCTAAATTTGAAAAAAATTACTTGAAAAAAGGAAAAGAATCTGACACGTACAACTTTCCCCCAGGTGACAGATAACTAACAACTGAATGACACATACAGCCTTCCTTGAATAGTCTTGCAATGTACAAGTGCAATTAAAATCTCAGTTTGTGTGAGATTTCCATTTTGCCATAGGAGATGCTGGAAGAAGCGGAATAGCAACTACTTTATTGTGGGAGTTGCAGTAAAGGGTAGCTGGGGGAAAGTCACAAGGCCAGTCCATATGGACATCATGTGCCCACCAGTGCCATTTTTACCCACTAGACTGAGCATTGTTTTTCAACCTTTTTTGAGCTGTGGCACATTTTTTACATTTACAAAATCCTGGGGCACACCACCAACCAAAATGACACAAAATGACACTAACACAGTAATACATATAGTTAATATGCTTTTAAATGTATTTATACACTCAGTGTGAAACCTGGGCCTGTTTCAATGAACACAACATAGATATCCTGTCAGGAATGGCAGAAAGACACACACGAAGGTCTTGCTCAATTTATAGTTAACACATACAGTAATCAAAGAGCATCCTGAACTCTTGCAACAATGGAATTGAACCAAGCTTGGCATATTGAACTCTCATTACCAAAGGAAAGTATTGAAAGGGTTTGCTTGGGAATTGACCTTGAGTTTGGAAGTTGTAGTTCACCTACACCTAGAGAGCACTGTGAACTCAAACAATGTTATGTTAGGTTATTGTTTGTTTTCTATCCAGAATCACAATGTTGGTAGGAGGCTCACCACTTTAAGGTCCCTAAAACAGGCATGGGAAAACTTTGGCCCTCTGGGTGCTTTGGACTTCAACTCCCACCATTCTTCAGGTAACAGCCTGAGGCCCTTTCCTGCCTGTTGGAAACTAGAAAAATGGGGTTGATATATCTGTGTACACTGCATATTATTTGAGAACACAGAAATGCTGGACCACTCAAACAATTACCATGCCAGACTACATGCAGAAGCCACTGAAATCCATAAACATGTGGACAATTTCAACGGAAAGGAAGAAACCATGAAAATGAACAAAATCTGGCTACTAGTATTAAAAAATACTCTAAAATCATAACAGTAAATAAAGAACAACACTCAAAAGATGGGAATTCCAGACATGAAACAATCTGGACCAGCTAATAACCTCCCAATAAAGGATTCCCCCAGGCAGGAAGCAGGTAGACCTTGAAAACTGCTAGGTCATTAAATGCTAATCAATGTGTCCAATTGCTACATTCACACCTACCTCAAACAGACATGAGGGGTTTTTTTTCTCACTCCGGACTTTCCACAAATATATACACCCCATTTTCCAACAGACCCCACAACCTCTGAGGATGCCTGCCACAGATGCAGGCGAAATGTCAGGAGAGAATGCTTCTGGAACATGGCCAGACAGCCCGGAAAACACACAACAACCCAGAGAATCCATCTCCCTAATGTCTCCCAATGGGACGATGTGGCTTTCCACCATGGACAGTTCCTCAATTCTGCCCAAAATTATATATATTAGGGTTTCTTTATGATGATTAATGATTTCTAGATAATTTTTCTTGATAATATTGACAACGTTGATGAAGAAGACTTTAATGGCATTCTTGGGATGCCACTTGAAATCCCTCTTGTGCTTTGCAAAAGTATTTCTGAAGCATCAGAGTTTTGAACATTCAACATGAGAATATCTTCCTGATTAATTCTGAGCACTGATGGGCTTCCAGGTGAGGAACTGAAAAACCTATGAATGCCTCCTTTGTATTAAATAAGGAGACATTCACAGTTTTTTTCAGATCCTCACCTGGTAGCACATAGGTGGATATTCTCAGGAGGATATTCTCAGGCACGGTTTGAAATTTTAATAAGATACAAAGCAGGAACAGTCTTTTATATTTGTACAAAAATGAAGGGCTTATGTGTTCAAGGAGCATAGCTGGCAAGTCAACATTGGCAATGTGGGTTGGGACCATGGGTGCCGCTTGCAAGGGGTACAGAATATGAGTAATCAGAGAGAGCAAAGCCTTGATGATAGAAAAGAGATACTTAGAAAGGAGCTCCGGGTTTTGACATCTGGCTCTTTCAATGTTTGCATTGTCAGTCTCATGATATTGCGTTTTGTATAGATGAAATATGGCAAACGGATCTCCTTCATTTCAGTAAAAAGATTAGCAGTCACAGGCTTAATACAAATCTATGTCTATTCACAATAGTTGGAGATGAAATGTATTTATAGAGATTGCTGGGATTATTAGCTCTGCAGTTTTGGAGAATGCGTGACCTATGTCTTTTGCTATTTTGTTAAAGCCCTCCAGGAAGAAAAATTCATCCACATCCTTATCACCACTTCAATATGTCCAAGCACAAAATGGGCGAGTGAGTGCTTTTCATTTGATTGCCATGAGCAAATGTTTGAATTCCTTCTGTTCAAATTTGGGGGCGGGAGGAATATGTGCTCATCAGATTTGTCCTGCATGTAATTTTCTGTTGTTGAAAGTCTGGCCATGGAAAGACTCAGTAATGGGGTTTTTTTGTTTTTTTAAAAAAATTAAAATGTAAATCACATGTACTGATTTTGCTGAAGAATGTTACTGTTTCCAAAATGTTAATGGAAAATTTGGCTAGGGAATTATCCAACTGAGATAAGAATTTTATAGCCAGACTTGCCAAATTAGAATCTGGCTAACAGCTCATAAAGGTTGGTGGAAGTATACTGTGAGGATCTGTGATTTCCCAACCGGAACTAGTTTACAACCAGAAATTATATGAAATCAAATCACCTCTCCGTTGGCGCCCCCTTGTTGTGGGGGAGAGACTTGCGTACCCTAATGAAGTTGTGAGCTATGCTGGCGGTGGCATAATAGCCACCGGTAGGGCCTCCCATGCCAGACAGGTCACAACCGAAGGGTCTGACAAAGAGCGTCAAAGGGCAGGATGGGCTCTCTAGCCTTTTGGCAACCATCCTAGGAGAAGGAAAACTCTGCAGTTAAACCCGGGCAGATGGTGCTTGTTTAACCCTGCAAGGCAGGGGTGGGCAACCCATGGCCCGCAGGCCGGATGTGGCCCAGCAGCCAATTCTGTTCGGCCCGGGGAGAAGAGCATCGGGGGCAGGGCCAAGAGGAAGGGGTACTGCTGCCGCCATCCCATCGCAGGCTCTGTGGGGCCTTTGTCGGTAGGTCGGAGGAGCGGTGGGCTTCGGAGTGCCTGCCATTCCTGGAGGAGATCCGGGTCTGCAGCAGGAGCATTCGGCGACCTACGGCGGCTGATCGCCCTGGCAACCCGGAAGACTTGATCGTCTTCCAGGTCGCCAAGGCGATCAGCCGCCTCAGATCGCTGACTGCTCCCCCTGCACGCCCGGATCGCCTCCAGGGATGGCAGGCACTCCATAGAGGGTGATCAGCTGGGGAACTCCTGGGGGTGAGAGCGGGCAGAGACCTGCAGCCTCCGATCACCTGCTGCTCTGCTCTTCTCTGCTGCGGTGGCTGGATCCGCTTTGCCATCCGCTGGGCTGGGTCCATTGGGCCATTCCATCTTGATTCACACCTTGTCTTCTTGAATTTTATTTTATTTTAGTGGTTTTTATTATTATTTTATAATAATTTTATTATAATAATATAATAAATAATATAACATAATGTTATATTATATTATAATTTCAATATATTATAATGTCTATATATATTATAGTATATATATAGACTCTCTCTAAATATATACTATAATAAAATAATTATGATATTAATACTAATAATATATGAATATTTCTTGATATAATAATATGTTAATATTAATGATGTGTAATACATAGTAAATATAGTAAGTAAATAAATAAATAAATAATGTAGATTAGAATGTAGTTCCGCCTTTAGGTGCGGCCCTCCATAATATTTTTTGGCTCTCGTGTGGCCCCTTGGAAAAAATAATTGCCCACCCCTGCAAACTATCTAAGAGAAGGAAACTCGAACCAAACCTATGACCTGAGGACCTCGCTGCCACCATCCCAGCTTGCTAGGTCCCAGCAGACAAACCTTTGGTTTAAAGGGTGAGTCCAGTTCTGTGCACGCTGTGCTCCACCAGAAATAATCAATTGCACAGGCTCGAAGGACACATCCAACCTCCGAATCATCAACATGTTTGTAGAAAGCGTGGGATGAGTCCTTTCTGAGTCTTCGTTCGTGAAGAAAAGCCAAGAGAAGAGAGAGATATGAAATCAAATTCCATTGGCCCTTTATGCCACCTGATATAGACTGGTTCTACACATACACCAAATGCGGGCTGGAACTGGCATCTAAAATACCATTTCCAGCCTGCATTTCAACCCAACAGGGACACTCTGAGCCACCTTGGCAGCAGAGGGACATTCTTACAGTCCAGCCATTATAGACAATCACTTGTGGAAAAATCCTTGCAAGAATCCTTGCAAACTGCCTTCTACCTCTCTCAGAAGACACTCTCCAAGAATCCCAGAACAGCTTCTGGTCCTCCAGAGGAACAGTGGACATGATCTTCACTGCACGACAGCTTCAAGACAAATACAGGGAACAAAATTGCTTGCTTAATGGTTCTGAAAATCAAAATAACCATGGGAGACATCCGAACATTACAGAACAATTCCACACTGCCTTGCTGCTCATTAGCCGAAATGGTCGAGCAGCAGTCTTTGTCTAAATATAAAATAAACAAAGGTGTCTAAAGAGAAGGCAGCAAACCCTTTCCCTGCAATAAAGATAACAGTGTCCACCACAAAAGGGGAGCCTCCATGACTCTCCACTCCTTCCTTTTCAGCAAAACGTGTGTCTTGGCCCTCACTGTTTACCATTATTTGCCACAATTTTTTCTTTTTGCCATTTTCCCCTGGCATGGATCGAACCCACGGAACGTATGCTTATGAGGCCGGCACGCTCTCCCTGAGCCACGCTAGCCCTGTGGTAAAACCAAGTCAGAACTTAAGATTGTGGAGCTGAGATTTGTATTTTGTAGTTTTTAACTGTTAATTTTATATGTTTTTATATGACTGTTTTTATCTTGTGATGTATTGTATATGGGCACTTGTTGCCACTTGTTCACCGCCTCGAGTCGCCTTTGGGCTGAGAGAGACGGTATAGAAGCATGGCAAATAAATAAATAAATAAACGTATACTTCAGTGGGAAGCCAGTTCTTCTTTTTTCCTGTAGTGGGGTCAGTCTAGCCCGGATTCTCCCAAAACTTGAAGACATTCCTTTAGAGTCCCCTAGGATTGCTGCACAGGGGGGGTCTGGCTTGGTAAGGTACTTTGGGAAACGACATCTCTCATGTATATAAAATTGCCTCAAAAGCTTCACATGTCTTCTGTTGTCTCATTGTCTTATGCTCCTGAGACCCGATCCCCTTCCCTTTGGTGAGAAACCGTGTTCTTGATCCCAAAGAAGGGGGTCAGTTTAGATGTCCCTTGATGGGGTCTTCTCTGTATATGATTTCTGGTCCCGCCCACACAAAGTTTCTGGAGTAGAACAACTACTTTCAAAGTAAAGACCACACAAGGAAACAGGAAAAATACTTTCAAAATTCAAACCAGGAACATATTTCCTTTATTATTTTTAAAAATAGTTTTTAAAAACATTGAACATTTTTCCTTGGCAGGGGAGGGAGATCGAACCCACAGACTTATATTTATTAGGCTAGCATGCTCTCCCTGAGCCACACTAGCCCTGTAGTAAAACCAAGCCAGAACTTGTATTTAAGATGGGTGTCATGCCCCAGCCTGTCCCTGGCCCTCAGCAAGACCAACACCATGTTAAATCCAAAGCCTCAGAGAGGCCTGCAAAGCCTAAAAGCAAGATGCTACAGAGGCCTCTAGTTCACCAAGCATTCAAGGACAGATGCAGCCTAGCTCCATCTCGGGCTGATAAGAACCAAGGGAAAAGCAGAGACGGGTTAACTCCCATCCTTCCAGGTGCAAGTGCTAATGAGTTGACATACCATTCCGATGCAGGAGGCTTGAGAAAGCCCAGCCGGGGATCTGCTCATGAGAACCAGTTACGACGCACCTTTGCGTCGTAAGGATCAAAGCCTTATAGACGTATTTAAGTTCAGACTCAAAGCTGCAAGCCATCTCTCGCCAACGTTTAGCCTCAAGCCTTGCCTTCACGGAACCTTGCCTGGGCCATCGGGCCTTCCAGCCTTTGGACTCTATTTGTCAAGCCTTTGTGTCAAGAACTTACCTTTGGATTTAGCCCATTGGGGCATCAAGGCTCTTTTACCTTTTTGTTCCTGTTTTGCTATTGGACTATTGCTTTGCAATACCCTGATGCTGGGGAGCATCAATGGACTATATTTTTATCTTATTTACTCTATTCAGTTATTCTAAATAAAGCATTTAATCACGGCTGCTCTCAAGTGGTTTACTGAGGGGTCTCCTCGGTCTACGGTGCAACAATGGGTCAGTCTATAAAAACTTTTTATAAAAACTTTGAAAATTTGCCAAAAATCCATGGATAAGTCAAATGTTATGAAATTTGGTGAGCTAACAGTGATCTATGTGTTCTACCACCATAGCAAGTTTCATCACGATTGGTCTAAAAATGAGGGAGGGACATGTGTGTCTGCCATTAATGAAGCAATTCAGAAATTTCTGATATTTCCAACTTTTTTCCCCAGAAAATTTCGGAAATCATTTCAAAATCGAATCGCCAGCACCCCTACATCCAAAGCAAGTTTTGAACCATTTTTTGGGGATCAAACAAACCTATAAGACAATTTACGCCTGAAATCTATAGAACAAAGACTCTGCTGACATGGTTTGATCTCCTCCAATTCAATTAAATGCTGTTAACTTCCCAAGCATCAGCTCAGGAACAATGCATGACCTTTTGTATTTTGTCCCAAATTGTGTCTCAGAAAGAAAAATGCTGTCTTGAACTTCTTGGGTGCCTAACTGACGATTAACTAAAAATAAGCACAATCGGTGTTGCAAAGTGTAGGCAGGTGTTCTTTTAATCATAGACACCTTCCAGGAGACCCTCGTTATCCTGTATTGTTCAACCAAAAATTTATAGCAGTACAAAAGACAATAAAGCAAAGCTGTTCACAGATCAATGTAATGGAAATTCGGGTTGACTGGTCTTCAAACTGAAAGGTTATGAAATTACTAACAAGGTACAGTTTAGCATTTTGTCTTCTCAGGTTGTATTTAAATGAATAGCACTCTAGAGAAAGTGACTAGTAAGCTTTCTAGTAGAAATGATGATGATGATTTTTTTTGGGTCAGGAGCGAATTGAGAAAGTGCAAGTCGCTTCTGGTTTGAGAGAATTGGCCATCTGCAAGGACATTGTGTAGGAGACACTCAGATATTTTACCCTTGTTGTGGGAGGCTTCTCTCATACCTCTGCATGGGGAGCTGGAGCTGACAGAGGGAGCTCAACCTGCTCTCCCCGGATTCAAATTGCTGACCTGTCGATCAGCAGTCCTGCTGGCACAATGGTTTAACCCAGGGCTGTCCAACTTCTACCAGCCCAGGGGCCGGAATTCTGGTGACTGATCAGGTGCTGGGCCGGGCTGCAGCGGGGGGCGTGGTCGCTGGTGGGGGCGTGGTCGCTCACAGGGGGGCCGATCACGGGGGGCGACTTTTCCTGGTTCTGCTGCCCTGGCTGACGCTGTAGGAGGGAGGGCGAAGCTAAGGAGGGCTCCCCTTGGCCCCTCCCTCCCACAGCGTAAGCCAGGGCGGCAGAAGCGGCGATTTCTCCCGGTTCTGCTGCCCTGGCTGACGTTGTAGGAGGGAGGGTGGAGCTAAGGGGGGCTCCCCTTGGCCCCTCCCACAGCGTCAGGGTGGCAGAAGCGGCGTGCACATGCACACTTTTTGGGGGGATTTTTTGGGGAATTTTTTAAAAACTTTTTTCGGGATTTTTAAAATTTCTATTTTTATTGCAGGAGGGTAGGGGGGCCGGATCCAAGGGGCTGGCGGGCCGCCTGTTGGACAGCCCTGGTTTAACCTATATATATCACCACCGGGGACTCCTCCCAGTGATTATGAAGATGAAGAAGAATTTATTCCTCACCTGTCCTTGCAACTTGAGGTGGGGTACTACTACAACTACTATTCTGCGACAAGAATAACAATGTGCTAAATAGGTTCCTGGGGGATTGTGCCACTTATGTTTATCTTTACTAACATTCAAAAGTGGTAGCCATGCCAAAACTAATATTAATATGGTATGATTACTGGGGGAACAGAATTGGAACAGAATTGGACCGGACAGGAACGACGACAATCTAAATGTTCAAGTTGACATTATAATATTTATGATATTCCGCCAATGATGTATAGACTACCATTATGTGGAGATTTGCATTCTAGTCATATAAGGAGAAAATTACCAATTTTTAAAATTTTCTTAATCACATCTTCCTTTGATGTTTTTCATGTAGCACCATCCCCAGGGAAGGATGACTTTAGTCAGCTCCTTAATATGAAACCAGAGTGGCAGTGATCAGAAAAAAGCCAAGCGCTATGAAAATGATCTTTAAAGAGGCATTCATTGTGAAATTGTCTCAAAGTAGGAGGGGGTAATTTAGTTGAATCATTATTACCCAGTCAAAATAAGGAAGTTGCTTTGAAATGCAATTTGGCACTTTCCTTTTTTTACCCAAGCTCAGGGGTGCTCACATTTTTCAGCATGCGAGCTACTTATAAAACAACCAAGTCAAAATGATCTACCTCCCCACTACTCAGAGAGCCATAAAAGCAAAATATTTGGAAATTTATTTCAGTGAGAGCCATATAATATATTTTAAGACTGAATTCAACTAAATGTGAGTATAATAAGCCCCTGAATTTATTCATAATAATAATGATGATGATATTCATTCAGCCTCTGCTGCTACTACTACTACTAATAATAACAACAGCAGCAATAGGTTCCTAGAGTAGAAGGAGACCTCCAAGGGCCATCCAGTCCAACCTCCTTCTGCCATAAGGGAAAAACACAATCAAATCATTCCTCACAGATGGCCATTCAGCCTCTGATAATAATAATAACGATGGGTTCTTAGAATAGGAGGAGACCTCCAAGGGCCATCCAGTCCAACCTCCTTCTGCACCTGGGCGGCGTCGGGAGCCTTCCGCCCGCCCTGCCTGCGATCTACCAGGACCCCCTATGTGATCTACTAGTAGATCGCGATCTACCTAATGAGCACCCCTGCCCAAGCTTGTGTGTATAGTAGTCAATAGGCACATGTAAATTGATAGTGTTCCCTCACTTATCGCGGATGTTCTGTTCCAGGACCACACGTGATAAGTGAAATAAGTGAAATCCTGCAAAGTAGAGATGCTCTCCCCCTCCTCTCACTTTGCCTTCTCTTTCCTCTCCTCTTTCCTTTCCCTTCCTCCATCCCTTGGGCGTCCATGCCACCCTCCCCTGGCAAGAGGGACTCTTTCTCCTGTATGGTCCTCCTCCTCACCTTCCCTCCCTCCCTCCTTGTTTTTCTTCCTCTGCCACTTTCACTCCTAAGGCTTTGGGAGAAAAAAGAGGAGGAGGAAGAAGAAGATGCTGGGGCTGGGGAGGAAATGGAGGGAGACACCAGAGCCGCTGTCCCTGGGCCTGGTGGGGGCAAAAAAAGAGCTGGCCAGGCTACACTGGGCTGCCATCGGAGGAGACTTGGCTGAAGTGCGGCAGCTCCTGCAGAAGCACCATGATCTGAGCAAGAGGGACAAGAGAATTCTTTCCTCCGCCGCTTTCCCTTCTCTTGCCCCTCTCACTCGGCTCGTTCGGCTTCTGCAGGAGCTGCCACCGGAGGAGATCTGGCTGATAAACATGCAGTAGATGGCTTTCACAGTGTTCTGCCTTATTTCTTTTACATTTAGCAGCAACTTCCTGTCACACATTGGGGGTGGGGTGGGGTGAGGACAATGCCATCTAGCTTATAGAGTCTACCAATGGGTGTAGGTCTAAAACATCCTGTGATTATTCTGCATGTTTCATTCAATGCTATATTCACCTGCTTCGTGTGGGCAGACTTGTGCCAAACAGGGCAAGCATACTCAGCAGTTGAGTAATAAAAGTAAGGCCACATTTGGAGTACTGTGTACAATTCTGGTCTCCGCACCTTAAGAAGGATATAACGGAACTGGAAAAGGTACAGAAAAGGGCAACAAGAATGATCCAAGGGATGGAGCGGCTCCCTTATGAAATCAGGTTGCAACGCCTTGGTCTTTTCAGCCTTGAAAGACGGCGTCTAAGAGGTGACTTGATCGAAGTGTATAAAATCATGCATTGGGATAGAAATATTTTCTTTGTCACAAAACACTAGGACTAGAGGGCACTCCCTGAAGCTCCAAGGTAGGAAAATTAGGACTAATAAAGGGAAATATTTCTTCACCCAGTGGGTCATTGGGTTATGGAATTTACTTCCAGAAGAGGTTGTGACAGCTGTCAGCCTGAACAACTTCAAGGCAGGATTAGACAGATTCATGGATACCAAGTGTATCGGTAGTTACTGAAAAGGACATTTAAGTGCCACCTCGGAGTTGGTTGAGGTAGGCAGGATTTCCCTGGGTACTGGTTGTGGGGGGTCGGGAGCAGGTTAGGGTTTTGCCCTCCCTTCTGCTCGAGATCCCCGTGTACAACTGGTGGGCCACTGTGTGATACAGAATGCTGGACTAGATGGGCTGAGGTCCGATTCAGCATGGCTCTTCTTATGTTCTTAAAAGGCCAGGGCTGATGTTCTTATTAATTCTGGGTCTGCACACCATGCGCTGCCAGTAAGTTTCCGCAGGATGTTATTGCGTGCAGCTATTTTGCGCTTGGTGTTCATATAGTGTTTCCTAAATGTTAGGGTTAGATCTAAGGTGACTCTTAGATATTTAGGATGGGAACAGAGTTTGAGCTCTTGGCTTTCTCAGATAACTTTCAATTGCACAGCTGGTGCGGAGTTATGGGCTGATCTGTCATCAGTATGCCGATGACACTCAGCTCATTCTGAGGATGGAGGGCAGGCCGGAATCCGTCCCCGATAATTTCCAACTTTGCCTCGAAGCCGTCACTGGATGGCTGCGAGCCAGTAGGTTGAGGGTGAATCCGGCGAAGACGGAGATCTTGTGGCTGGGCGGCCGGGCGGGGTGGGTGCCAGGCTCCCGACCCTGGACGGTTCGGCGCTGCACCCAGCGCCCGTCCGTGAAGAGCCTGGGTGTCCAACTGGTTTGCAGGATCTGCACTGGCTCCCAATTGAGCACCGGGTCGCCTTCAAAGTGCTGGTTCTTACCTTCAAGGCCATATACGGCCTGGGGCCAGCGTATCTGAGGGACCGTCTCACCCCATATTGCCCAACGAGATCTCTCCGGTCCGAAGAGGCCAACCTCCTGGTGGTACCTTCTGTCAAATCGGCACATTTAACATCAACCCGCCGGAGGGCGTTTTCTGTGATAGCTCCTACGCTATGGAACGCCCTCCCGGCCGAAGCTAGAGCTCTGAGAGACCTCCTCCCTTTCAGACGGGCCTGTAAAACTTATTTGTTTAGGCAGGCCTTCGGGGAGTAGACTGTGCCTGTTACTATAAACGCTGCCATTCTTGGATTTTATGCATTTTGTTTTATCTTATTGTTTTATTGTTGTAAATGTGTTTTTTAACTGTTGTTTTAACCCCGTGGCGCTGTGCCACTGGCTCTGTGAGCCGCCGCGAGCCCCTGGGAGTCGGCGGCGAAGAAGCCCCAATAAATAAATAAATAAATAAATAAATTACTTGTTGGATTCACGGTTACGTAGGTGGAAAGCACACACTTGTGTCTTGGCAGGGCTAGGCTTCAGGAGGTTATCTCTGTAGAAGCCAGGGAGATCTTTCAGGGCATTAGTAAGTTAGTTTTTGACAGTTTCAAAGTCTTTTGCTTGTGTTGTTAGGCCAAGGTATTCAGCATATATAAAACTCTTTGTGAGTGGTTGCTGTGGCCGATGGCTAGTAAAGATGTTAAACAATGGTGCAAGAACTCTGCCTTGAAGTAAACGATTATTTTGCCTCCTCCATCTAATTTTCCTGCCTTGAAACTCCACATAGAAGCTGCGGTTTTCTAAGAGGGTCTGGACAGTTTTTATAAAATCATAATCCCGGGTGATATGGTAGACTTTGTGCAGCATTTTTCTATGTTAATCATAAATTCTTTATTGATTAGTCAATTTTGACCATATCAAATAGTACAGAATATACACATACATACAGTAAATGGCAATGTGAATACAAAACATACCATCATGCTGAACCCACTGCTATCTACAAAACTTGTTGTTTAAAAGATTAAAAATTAATTAATTACTTAGAATGAAAGTTGAGAGAGGGCAAGTTGAGAGTGGAGTGGCTGGGCCAAGTATCTGAGAAATCCCCTCTTGACTGTGGAGTACCACAAGATGCTATTCTATCGCCAATGCTGTTTAACATCTATGTTCAACCTCTCGCCAAGCTAGTCTGGAGATTTGGGTTAGAATGTTTCCAATACGCTGATGACACCGAGCTTCTCCTAAAACTAGAACCTGGAACAACTTCAGTACCGGATAACTTCACCCGGTGTCTTGAAGCAGTGAAAAGATGGCTATGTGCCCATAAATTGAAAGTAAATCCAGCAAAAACTGAAATCTTGTGGCCTGGCCGCCCATCAGAATTGGTCGGTCTATTACCACCTTTTGAAGGGGAACCGTTAGTTCCATCCCCCACTGTGAAGAGTCTCAGTGTTATCCTGGATTCCAAAATGACGATGGAAGCCCAGAATGCCTCTACTAGTAAAAGGGCCTTCTTTCATCTACGCCAAGCGAGGAAATTGGCGCCTTATTTACCAACAGAGGCGCTGGCTATGGTAATCTATGCCACGGTTACGTTGAGGCTGGACTACTGCAATGCATTGTGTGTAGGCTTACCTCGAGTAGCAATTCATAAGATCCAAACTGTGCAAAATGCAGCTGCTAGACTCCTCACAAGAACATCAATGAGGTGCCATATAACGCCGTCCCTACAGCGCTTGTATTGGCTACCGGTTGAACACAGAGTCTTCTATAAGACACTGGTCCTAGTATTCAAGGCCTTTCAAGGTCAGGGTCCTTCATATCCAAGAGACCGTTTAATGCCACTCCACCACCAGAGAATGCCACGGTCAGCTCATGAGAATCTTCTCTATGTCCCTGGCCCTAGAGAGGTTTGTTTGCAGCCCACAAGACATAGATCTTTCTCAATCGCAGCCCCAACCTTGTGGAATTCCCTACCGCCGACCAAAGAGCCACTCCTGATCTACATACATTTTTAGGGGCACTCAAGACATGGCTCTTCAGAAGAGCCTATGATTGTTAAGTAACAAGCTGTGACTATGTAACCTGTTTATTTTAATTGTGTAAGTCTTCCAGAGCACCTTTGGTGGAGGGCGACTTATAAGAAATAAAGTTGAGTTGAGTAAAACTAGTAAACATATCCATATTAAATTACATTGATGGCAGTGATGTCAGAGCTCTCTGCTTTCATCTTCTCACGGATGGCCAGCGCTTTTTGCATAAAAAGGGTCAGTTTTAAAATAGAATTTTTATCTGAGTCCTGTAGGAGAATGTGCAATTTCTCCTTATTCTCTAGGTGAGTATAGTTCTCCAAAAGAGGCTCCAGATAATAAAGTCGAATCCTGTTGTAATAGGGGCATTTTAGGAAGAAATGTTCTGAGTCCTCCACTTCTGCCTCTACCTCACGACACCCACAGGTTCTCCTCATATAGGGAATTTTCTGATGTCGCCCCAGCTTGGACATAATGTTGAGTTGCTCAAATCTAGCCCTGGTAAAATGTTTTCTGATATACAATGGTAGCATGAAGGAAAGATAAGTTTCCCTGCCCATGTTACATTTAAATTTAGCCAGGCATGGAGTGGCTCTAGCTTGCGTTCTCATCATTAGATCGTTTTGTGCAGCAATGTTGAGAGCTCTTTGATATACAATTGAGCACACTTTTGCCCCTAAATTTGTTCGCTCGAGGGGTGATTTTTCTATGTTGCAATGTGGGCTGCTATAAGAAATACTTTCCAGAATTAGGGTACTTAAAAAAAACAACCATTAAATGTTTCATTTTTACCAAGCAGAAGGAGGGGCAGTGCTTTTATTTACACGGTGACTCCATAATCATCTTCAAGAGAGTTTGCAATCCCTGTAATTTGACCATTGATGAGAAAGGTTGCCCAGTCTGCAAGGAACAGTTATAATGGCTCTGACAACTGCACAGTTGTTAATATCATTGCAACATGCAGGGAACCAAGTCCTGTTTCCATGCTGGGCTTCTACATCTGTTTGATAGCAAACAGATTTGTGAAATCTGCTGTGGGCGGGGCTGCTCAATCGCTCAACTAAACCCAAGTTGTTCTGTTTTGAAACTTTTGGTTCAACATTAGGATTGTTGGGTGGACATTATTTGAACAGTCAGGAAAAGACGGAGTCCGTATGGAGTTTTCAAAATTATATACTGTATCCCTTATGTATACTTGTCTTAGTTGACTACTCAAATATGGTGATTGTTTGTATTTCGCATATTTGTCTTAGTTGACTATTTTTATTCTTTGTACAGATCGGACCCTATGCATATGAATGTGAATATTGTTTAATTGGTCCATGGTCCAGATGAAGCTGATAGCGAAACGCATAGCGCATGTTTAATTCTCATATCCGTCGACCACATTGAAGTGTTTAAAGACACCACCTTTACTGAAAGGACTATAATATTATTTGGGGTATTTACCCTAGGAATTATTTTTGGCTGCCACTTCTGGAACCACTCAATACTGAAACTTGTATGTTTCTTGGATTATAATTTGTATTGCACAGCCCATATTGCTGGGATATTTTGAAGAAGATAATAAGTGCCATACTACTATTGAAACAATATATAATTTTGAAAACTCCATACGGACTCCGTCTTTTCTTGACTGCTTAGTTCAAGGCACCACCTATTTTGTTTGGACATTATTTGATGCTAGCCAACTTTCAGATAAACTTTGAAGATGAGTGGGTGGTTAGCAATTTTTCCTGCTTTCCATCTGTTTCTTTATCACCTAGCCACGGTATAGTGTAGAAGAGCCTAATCTGAACATGTATGCATGCGGTACTGATTCAAAATATCATTCTCTATTCCCATTTCATTACCTACTTCTCTGTGCCTGTGAATAACACTACCAGTTGATAGAAAGGACAGATGTCACATTTGCTCTTGGCTATGTTTCTGTGGTTGGCAGAGTGGGATCACACCAAATGATAATCTGAACAACCAAATAATGTTTTTCCATTTGGGTATTGTACTTCCCTTAGCACTATATATGTCAAAGTTGCATTTTATTACCCAAAACAAAATTACACACTCACTAACCAAGCTGTTTCGAGTCTCCTTTAGGAGAAGAGAGTGGGATATAAATAAATACAATAGTAATAACAATCATCATCATTATCACCATCAAGGGCTTCCTCGCACTACTTTTCCTTTTAGCCTTATCTTTTTCTCCTCTGTGGAACTGGCACTTCATGTTTCAAGTGGGAGGCTGTAGCTCATAAAAGTGATAATCATTCCAGCCAAAGAGCAGACATTTCTCTCCAAACATCTGTGTTCAGCTTCAGTTTTTTTCACTTTGATTTCGCTGAGTGGGAGTGTGAAGTCAAAAGAAGTTATATCTTAGCACTTGTTGTCAAAAATGCAGTATAGGAACTTGGGTGCTGAATGGGGACTACCAATGTAGGAGAGTGCCCCACAAATCCATTTCTCAGATTTTAAAAATGCCTTCTATGCCTTCTAGGAGTATATTTAGGGGATGGTGGTGCTTTTTCTTGGTTCTCCCTACTATCGTGCTCTGACTTGGTAAGGACAGGGAAGCAAGCCTTCTTGTTGGCTGCTCCAACATTGTGGAATTTCCTTCCATGGCAGGCTAGGCAATGGTATATTATTATCACACTATAGTGTTAAGGAGCTATTATCCCACTTTGAATTCTATAGTTGCCTCCTATTGAAATCTGACTTTTACAGGGAGGGGCCTTGAAAATTCTCAGCCAGAGAGGTTGTGGGTCTCACTAAACTACAAACCACAGAATTCTGAAAGAGACATCCATAGGATTTCAAGTGGGATAGCAATAATTGAAACTGTCTTCCCTTTACCCAGCAGGCAAAGACCTTCTTATTCAAATAGACTACTACTAACAGACTACTAACAGGAGCTACATACAGGGAGCATACCATCCCCCTGTTGTGTCAGCTCCACTGGCTGCCTGTCCAATTCCGAGCTCAATTCAAAGTGCTGGCTTTAAAGCTCTATACGGTTCTGGCCCAGCTTACTTCTCCGAACGCATCAGCCACTACGTCCCACCTCGTAATTTAAGATCATCCGGGGAGGCCCTGCTCTCGCTCCCACCTACTTCTCAAATGCGGTTGGTGGGGATGAGAGATAGGACCTTCTCGGTGGTGGCTCCCCGTCTGTGGAATGCACTCCCTGTGGATATACGATCAACCCCATCCCACCTGGCATTCAGGAAAAAAGTGAAATCCTGGTTATGGGACCAGGCGTTTGCACATTAGCACGATACAGCACTTTAGATTGGATTGAAATGGCAAACTGGTGGACATGACCCAATGCCTCTATTATGGACGGAATACTGTTTTTAACTTATGTGAATGTATATGATGTATTTTAATGCTAATTGTATTTTAATGTATTTTAATGTTAACTGTATTTTAATGTATTTTAATTTTGACTGTTTTTGGTTTTCTATTATATGTATACTGTGTTTTTGGCATCGAATTGTTTCCGTTGTTAGGCCGCTCTGAGTCCCCCCTCGGGGGTTGAGAAGAAGCGGGGTAGAAATGTTGGAAATAAATGAATAAATAAATAGATGTGCACTGATTAATTAGTAAAAGTGGTAAACATGGGAAGTCTCCAAATGGTAAATTGGAGATACATTTCTTGAAGAAACCATAATTTACTTTCTAAATCAGTGGTTCTTAACCTGTGGGCCGCAAACCACCTGAAAATCTGGTCAGCGAGCCTCCTTCCTCTTTATTTATTTATTTATTTATTTATTTATTTATTTATTTTTATTTCCACTCCTTTCATGCCACCAGCCACTCTTTCCCTGTCGCTGACCATGGGATATGTTCTGTATTAGAAACTAGAGCTGATGTGGTCTATCCAATGCAATTTTCTGAATCAGCGCTACAAACCGAATCTAAAGTTGACCAAAAACCGATCTGTAATCCTTTTAGCACTAATGTTGGAGAGTAGTCCCTGTTCAAGTGGTCCCTGGTCAAAAAAAGGTTGGGAACCACTGTTCTAAATCACTCCTTTCCAATGTTTATCATTTTATCTACAGAGCAACACTGAACCTCAGGAAAGAAATGCTACAGAAATGTTATGGGGAAAAATGCTTCCCAGAACAATATGGAAGATTTTTTACTATGATGACAATGATGATTTCCCTTGATTATCCAGAAAACAAAAAAAGCCTGAGTTGTTTCCATCAATATGAGGCCAATGTATCATTTTGTAGTATTTGTGCTTATGAAAGGCATTTTATTGCTGTTGTAAATCAGTACAAAAGTAATTTCAAGTACAGTTTCATGTATCCTATAAATATAAAAGGTGTTTTTATGGACTAAAAAGTGTATGTCATTACTTTCACAGGTACTATTTTTTATCATTCGAATCGTATTTCCTTCTTTGCTTTACACCCAGTTCTCATTCTATCATCATGGCCTAAAGAACATGGCTGAATTCTACTAAAGTCCCCAGTCTATTATCTCCATTTCTAAACCACCAAAGGCTTAACAGTAGATGCCTTCTACAAAAAATAAAAATCTATAACTCACTGAATCAGACTTTAGAAAGTGGTGCCATTCCCTCTAGTTATAGACCCCTATAACTAAGTAACCACCTATCTGTTTAGAAGTGTAAATAAACGTACCTGAAGATATTCAAATTTGCTGAAAAATGTACATTTGTTGGTTTTTTTCAAAAAAAGATTGATAATGCACCAGTAAACAGGCTGTCCTAGGATGGTTCAGGAATACTGCCAAATGTTTCTGTGCCAAAGCTTTCCAGGTATTAGTTAAGCACTGGGATAAGTGTATAAATGTAGCAGAGAAGTATGTTGAAAAAAATACTTTTTTCCACTTCTTGAAATATGTTCTTTTATTTTACGAACTCAAAAGTCCTGGTTTGACTTGAACACTGAATGCTGCAAGTGGGGAGAGAAAAATTGAGGGTTTCAGAGAAGAGGTTGACCTTCTCAGCCACGAATGGTATGCGTTTTCATGCTGTGAACTACACAGGAGAAAAGGAGAAGAAAAACAACTTTATAATGCATTTCCAGCCTTTCACAGAAGATGTTGCGGTACAAGAAAATATATTTTCATGCCCATGCTTGCTCTTGTGGTGCCAAAGAAATTGAAAAAATCTATCATATTTTGCTTTTTGTCATCTATCTGATGACTTTAGGTTTTTCCTAAGCTCCTTGCTATTTGATCATTTCATGGCCGATTATCTGTTTCCCTGAAGAGTCCTCCAGTCCCGCTCTCCCTTTCTCACAATAAGTAATAGGAATATTCTTGTTCAGTCAATAAGAATGTTTTGCAAGATGCAAATACACAGATGTAGTTTTGTCTATATGAAGTACTGTTATACTATATAAAATGCGTGTGTGTATGTATGTGCTACCACGTTGCTTGTCAACATATGGCGATCCCATGAATTTCACAAGGTTTCTTAAGCAAGGAATACTCAGAGATGGTTTTGCCCGTTCCTTCTTCTGAAATAGAGCCTACAGCACCAGCAACTTTGTCTCACTTGCTGCCAAAGATGTCCTGGATCGCTGCATCCTGCTAGCAGTCGTGCAGGGGGCATGGGGACCTGTTTTCCCTCGCCTCCCCCCATTCTGATGCAGCTTCCATCCTTCTTCATCACATGGGGGGAAGCCCTTTTTTGGCAGCTTGATCCATCTTTCCTTATGGAAAAACGGGGAGCCCGACATTGTCTGCCATCACCATTTTTTGCGGTGGCGGCAGTACTTCAGCCACAGAGCCACCCTGGAAGTAGTTATCCGGAATGTGATGGGAAAAATAAAAATCCATCCACTGCTGCCAAAAAGAGGTGTGAAGAGGCCATATGTCCTGCAGTCTCCCATCCAAGCACAAAGGAGAGCTAACCCTGCTTAGCTTCCAAGAACAAATGGATGATATGCCTTTAGGCTAGTTAAGCCTTACATTATATACAACACTGTCTTGTGTTACAATATGATCCTTGTATCTGTAGGGGTTACATTCCAGGGCTCTCTGTGGATACATGCAAATGTTGATAGCAAACTGTACTTTGACTTTACTTAAGTCAGGGACATATCATAGAACGGCACCTAAGGATTTAGAGTGATCCATAAAAAATCCACTTGTGGGATTTTCTATATCCTTCAGTCTATTCTGCGATAAGCTTGGGCAGGCAAAATATCATAGAATCACACTGGTGGGTCTAAAGAGGCCCACAGACATTTCTGGGGAAATATCTTTTAGAGCATGAGTAAGTGAAACTGTGGATATTGAGTGTAAGGATAAGGGGATAGTACTATACACATTCAATGCATTTGATCTATGGTATTTCAAACCAAAATGTTTATACTTGATATTTGGTTTGTTTTTCTGCTGTGCAAACCACAATTAATTCTTAGTGACTGACACCTTGCTTATTTTGATTCTGTTAAACCACCATTACAGATATACAGACAGAATATTGTAGGTAGGAAAGAGAGTGAGGGAAAATATACATTCTCCCTAGTCTCACGGCTGAAGGTGCCATATCCTTTAGTGCGTTGGAAAAGCACAGGAACAAGGGACCAAATTGCCTGTATCCGCTGGAGAATGGAGAAAGGCAGGGAGTTTCAGAAAAACATCTATTTCTGCTTTATTGACTATTCTAAAGCCTTTGACTGTTTGGATCATAATAAATTGTGACAAGTTCTTGGTGGTATGGCCATACCAAATCACCTTGTCTCTCTCCTGAGGAATCTGTATAAGGACCAAGTAGCAACAGTAAGAACTGACCATGGAACATCAGACTGGTTCAAGATTGGGAAAGGTGTACGGCAGGGTTGTATGCTCTCACCCAACCTATTCAACTTGAATGCAGAACACATCATGCGATGTGCGGGACTTGACGAATGCAAAGCTAAAATTGCTGGAAGAAACATTAACAACCTTAGATATGAAAATGATACCACTTTTATGGCCCAAAAGTGAGGAGGAGCTGAGGAGACTTCTAATCAATGTGAAAGAAGAAAGTGCAAAAACTGGGTTGCAGTTAAACATTTAAAAAAAACCAAGATTATGGCAACCAGACTGATTGTTAACTGGCAAATAGAGGGAGAAAACGTGGAGGCAGTGACAGCAGGGACGGATTTACCATTAGGCAAAGTAAGCACCCGCTTAGGGCGCCACGTAGTCAGGGGCGCTTCTGGCCACCAGGTTCCACGCATGTGCCATTGCTGCAAAGGGACTCCAGCTGGACTGAGACGCCAATCGCCCAAAAACCTCCGGCTCCATCCCGGCTGCAAAAAGTTCCTCCTTTTCGGCCTCACTTAGGGCGATTGGTATCTTGGTCCATCTGGAGTCCCTCTGCAGCAATGGCGCACGCGCAGAACTACCTGGCCCAGCGCATGCGCGCCCGGCGTGCATGCGCACGCTCCACGAGGCCGGAGAGCGAGGGGGCGCCAAAATAATGTTCGCTTACCATTTTAAATTACCTTAGTCCGCCCCTGAGTGACAGACTTCATAATTCTAGGTGCAAAGATTACTGCAGACACAGACTGCAGCCAGGAAATCAGAAGATGCTTACTTCTTGGGAGGAGAGCAATGAGCAATCTCGATAAAATAGTGAAGAGTAGAGACATCACACTGGCAACGAAGATCCACATAGTTAAAGCAATGGTATTCCCCGTAGTAACCTACGGATGTGAGAGCTGGACCATAGGGAAGGCTGAGCAAAGGAAGATAGATGCTTTTGAATTGTGGTGCTGGAGGAAAGTTCTGAGAGTACCTTGGACCACGAGAAGATCCAACCAGTCCATACTTTAGGAAATAAAGCCCGACTGCTCATTGGAGGGAAGGATAGTAGAGGCAAAGGTGAAGTACTTTGGCCACATCATGAGAAGACAGGAAAGCTTAGAGAAGACAATTATGCTGGGGAAAATGGAAGGAAAAAGGAAGAAAGGCCGACCAAGGGCAAGATGGATGGATGGTATCCTTGAAGTGACTGGCTTGATTCTGAAGGAGCTGGGGGAGGTGACAGCCAAGAGGGAGTTCTGGCGAGGGCTGGTCCATGAGGTCACGAAGAGTCGGAAGTGACTGAACGAATGAACAACAAACAAATGTTTATAGCTACTGCACGAACATGGATCTTGTTCCAGGCTCACTGGCATCCTTAGAGTCCATCTCTCAATGAGTAAGGAATATAGTATAACGTTTGATTGCAAATCTCACAATTTTAGAAGCTTAAACTTCAACAGGCAATAAGTAACTTGCAAATCTACTGAAAGTTGAAAGGAAAGGGCCTTTGCCAGTTTCTGAGGTTAGGTTATTCCAGTGTTTGAAGCATTATTGTGAATCTCTCTCTCTTTCTTATATTTTTATATCTAGAGCAAATAAAACAAAATATATTTTCTTATATTTGATCATTAGATGTACAGTAGTTTTTCAATCGCAAATCACATTTCAGCAGTTCAAACAAGAACAATTTTCCTCATGTAGAGACATGTCAAAATAACATGTTATGGGATGCTATTAGGCAAAAAGGATTTCTCAAAAAAATCATGAGTCAGGGCAGTGTTTCCCAACCAGTGTGCCGGGGCACACTAGTGTGCCGTCAGCAATCATCAGGTGTGCCGTCAGAAATTACAGTGTAGAGAGAGCCTAGCAGGAAACTTCAGGCAGGGGAAATTAGGCTATCCTGGCTGAAGCAGCAATGCCAGCCAGCCTGGCTGCAGTCAAGGAGAGCCCTCAGCATCCAGAATTTTCCTCCCTCCCTCCTCTCTCTCTCTCCTTTCCTTCCTTCTCTCCCTCTGCGCGCCAAGGACTACCTGTCTGGGCTGCGGCTCCTCCTGCTTCCTGGCTCCTGGGCGCTCTTCTGCTCTCCTCCCCTCTGGCAGCAAGGAGGAGGAGAGGAAGGAGGAGTCCATGGGAGGCTCCCGGAGGCTCGAGGTGAGGCTTTCTGCCCTCTAGCCCTTCCGCGCTGGGAAAGGGGAGCAACCCCTCATCTCCTGGCCTCTCCTGGCTTGGCTCCAGGTTTGCTGCAGAGCAGAGCAGAGGCCGGGATGCGCAGCTCCACAGCCCAGCTTGGTTCCTTCCCAATCTGGCCCCAAGGCGACAGCAAGGAAGCCGAAGGGATGTGTGGGGGGAGGCACTCCTGGGGGGCTGAACCCCTTTGGGAAGGAGAGCTGGGGGTGGTGATGGCTGCGAGCCTCTGCCACAGTTTGTTCCGAGGCTCGGAGCCACCCCGTGTGCTCAATTCCTATTCGTACTGCTCAGCCGAGCCCGTGCATGCTTCGGCCACTCAGCGCAGCCCTCCTCCCGCGGGACGGTGATGGGTCCCCTGCATGTGGGCCTCCCGGGGGAGTTTGGCAGAAGCAGCAGTGTCATGAGGGGGGAGGGTGACAGTAAAATGACAGAGTGTCATTTTGTGTCATTTTGGTTGGTGGTGTGCCCCAGGATTTTGTAAATGTAAAAAATGTGCCGCGGCTCAAAAAAGGTTGCCTTCCTGTTGGCATATGTACAACAAAACTCTGCAAGTTTGTCTTCTGTCATCAGTCTTTTAGCTCATTTTAAATTATGGATTAGTTTCCCAGCCTCTACAATAGTTGGGAGTGTGTCTAGCTAGATGTTTGCTAATAAATTGTTCAACATCCTCCAATATAGAGAGATTTCCCTATGTACAGCCAGGAGCAAAGCAGAAAAAATACTTTTGCTGTAATATTACATTGTTATGCCGAAAGGCGGTACACCATTTAATATTTATAGTTGCAATTAATTTTATGGCCTCATTCCAAAGTTTTTAATTTAAGAGTAATTGAGCCAAACATATATTATTTAAACATTCCTCTGTGCATCCCTTCCAGCAGAAGAATCATATATCTGGTACTATTTTCACAAGCTTGTCAGGAGACCAATGACAGCTTTTTGCCATTGTACATTTGTCAGTGTACATTCCCCACTGTTAGGGGAAAAGGAGTGAAAAATGTTTGAGGACCACACAGTCAGTCAACCCAGTTAGGATGCCAAAATCTCTTCCCCCACCACCCCCATTTGAATTGCAAAATTTCATGTCTCCTATGATGTTACAAATTAGATATAATTCCCGCCCCCCAGGAAAAATACTGCCCTGATTTATACAAATGTTTTCAGATTGTATAAATAACTCTGGAGAGTCATAGCACTTAATCGATGCACTTGTAAGTGAATACTTATAATCCAAAGAGTTTTGCATCTTTCAGTTGGTTTTAGAACAGGCATGGACAAACTTTTTTTGCCTTGGGGCCACATTGCGGGCTGGCTGGGAGGGTTGGGCTGGCAGGGAGAGGGCTGGGCACACACTGGGTGGAGCAAACCCAAGAGAGGGAGGGCCCAGAGAGGGTGGGGTCGGGAGGGGGCAGGGCCTTGGCCATCCTCAGGTGCTCACCCCATCTTTATGCCGGGAGAAAGGCAGGATATGTGGCGATAGCCCAGATCCACCCCCTCCCCAATCTCCCCTGATTCTCAGACTGTCCTCTTGGAATTATGTTGGGAGTGGGGTGAGACAGGTGGCTGCTAAGAGTGCTCTGGAGGGGTCTCAGCCGCCGCGTGCCTTCCTTGAGTCATCCTCCCAGCATAAGGATGGGACTGCTTTCGCCATCCTTATGCTATGAGGAGGAGGAGGGCGAGATACACGGTGGCTGAGAGTGCTACAGAGGGCTTTCAGCTACTCCATGCCTTCCTCGCTTGTCTTTTTGACATAAGGATGTGGTGGGCAGCACTGTACTTATGTCAAGAGGACAGGGAAAATGAATTTGGTCCCAGGCCTTTTTTTGCCCATGTCTCTTTTAGATCATATCAGTGACATGAGTTTCCATTTATGAATGCCTAGATCAGCTGTGTTCTGTGAAACCCTAGGGTTCCACGAAAGCATTACAGGGGTTCTGTGAAAAGAATATCAAAAATCAAATTTAAAATTTATTTTAAAATAAAACAGCATGAGGCCAACTATTCGATTTACAGTCCCCATAATAGCTATTTTGTACTGCAGCTATTGCTATCGGTATGCAGTTACTGTCTTCATATTTCAACATTTTGTTTGCCATCTATCAGGAGTAATTCACATGCAATCACTTTTTTGCATTGCTTCTATTATTTATTTATTTATTTACAGTATTTATATTCCACCCTTCTCACCCTGAAGGGTACTCCGGCCAGATCACAATACACATATGCATGGCCATTTTTTAAAAAAATATATCTTTATTAAAGAATGTATTTTCCAAATATATATATAAAAGTAGTGTAGAGATTGGGGAACAGCGGGGTAGAAATAGAGGTGGAATAGAGTGCGGTGAAGTCGGGGAGGGTTAGGTGTGGAGAGGGGGGAAAAGGGCGGGAATAAGATAGAAAAGTATAGTGTGAAATTTAAAAGAGATAGAATAAAATTGACTTCCAAAGTCCTTTTTTGGTGGAGTTCTTCCTTTTCCTTAGATCCTTCACTTCTCCTTCCCGTCTTCCAATTCTTCTCTGTTTTATTATTTCTGTTAAAAGGTGTCACTTAAGGTTCTTCTGCATTTAATTTTTGTCCTTCAGATAATCCAAAACTACCGTCCAATCTGTTTCACGTATAGGGGATCCCTTATTCCTTGCCATCAAAAATGTAAGTCTGTCCATATTTCTTATGTCCAGGATTTTCAACAGGAGCTTCTCTTCATCTGGGATGTCTGGATCCTTGGCCATTTTTGACATACAAGACATACATACAGACAGAGGCCATTCAGCAGTTCTTCCACCGGGTCCGGGAGGTTACTCAATTCAGCCACAGGGGGAGCTGTTGCTTCGTCCACTATGACACCAAGCCTTTTTGATTGTAGTATTTCCTCCTTGCTTCTCCAGCATTTTTCTGGTGTCATAAATTAGTCTCCCCGCTTCAAGCGGTCCCTAATTTTTCTACTCACAGCTCACAGCTGTTTTCGAACTGCTTAGGTCGACAATGGGCTGGGCATTTTTTAACAGCTATTTTTAAACAGCTATTTTTAAACAGCTATTAACAGTCGGGCACTCAACCTCAACTCAGGCTTCAAACTTGCCACCTTTCGGTCGGCAGTGATTTATTGTAGTTGTGCTACCAATTGTTCTTCCGTGTATGATTTTTGATTTGAAAGACATTTGGAATCTTAGTATATTATCCATAAAATATCAAGAGTAAAGTTTACTCAAAACTAGACATTACATAAGATATTGGGAAACACATTTGAATTAGTGTAAAATGATGCAGAATATATATTTTGATTGAATAGATCAAGGATAGAGTGAGGGTTCCGTGAAAATTAAATGTCTTCTGGAAACTGTTGGCTTAAAGCATAGATTATTTGCATTCACACATATAATTAAAATACATGAAAGAGCAATAATATAAAACAATATAAAAGAGCATCAATGTAAAAGAGTAACAATATAAAAGTACAGTATAGAACAATTGGCATACAGAACTTGCCTATTAAAATTCAATACAATTAAGATACAATATGACATCAAAGATAACATTATTTAGCTAAGAGCAATACTGGCAATAAGTTTATCCCAAATTTTCATTGCTACAAGATGAAAAGAGAAACCATGAGAGATAGCAAATCAAAAATATTTTCTGGCACGATATTGTGATGTAGTTTAGATAGAATAGATCCCAAGAATTTTGATCTTGGTTCTGAATATAATGCGCAGAAGAGCAAATAATGTATCAGTTTCTAGGGCCTACAAATACACTATCAGAGGAAGAGGATATGCCATCCATCATGACAATGGGTGTGGCGCCCCCACGGGGCTGGTTTTATATATCTCCATTTTGTATTTGGTTGCCCATTACCTGCAAGGCCTTTGTTTCATTGTTCTGCCATGTGGGCACTTAGGGGCGGAACTGTGCCTTGGCTCCAAACCTGGCGTCACCACCCTTAACTCCTCCTTTTTCCGGAGTTTACCTGAGAGGCAGGACTTCCCTTCTGGCCTCATTCCAAGGAAGAGCACATGGACAAAGCACGCGGAAATCTGAAGCTCGCTTAGACAACGCATCTTTGTCAAAGTATAGCTTTCTTCCAATGCTCTCAAGCCAGGATTGCAGTGATAGGAAGGCCAGCCCTTCACCCATAGACTGTAATCTCTGGGGACCCCAGAACTTCATGTGTCGGAGGACCATTTGGAGCAACAAAGGAACCTGGAATCAAAGAAAGGAACCTTTGCATAAGGCAAGTGGACGCTATCCCTTTGTTTAAAGGACTTTTCTAGTAACCAACCTCAAGCTTTTTGGACCGTCAGTTTTTACTGATTGTAAGCAAATAAACTATTGTTTTGAGTTCACCTTTTCTGGGTCCTGAACTCATTGCTCCAATCTCTCCAGGTTTTCTTTTAATGGGAAAGCTAGAACGCGACCTCCAGGGCCTATAGAAGCTTCTCCATTTCTCAAAGCCCCTTTTTCAGGCCCTGGGCGGGATGCCACAATGGACATAGTTTGAAGATGAAGAACTGTAAAAGTTTGCCTTAGCATTGGAAATGTAAACCATTCAAGGGTACATTTCTATAATTTTTGAAAATGTGACATGAATAGGCACAAATCAATATTATGAATCTGATCACCCCAAAGTTGATTTTTCTTGTGTTGCATTGGTAAGGGGTTGCTTCTGTGAACATCTCATGTTCCCTTCTACTAACACTCTACTAACAGAGTACTTCTTACCAAATGTATTACAGCTACCAAAATAGAGGCGGAAAGTCAGAAAAGAGAGAAGATGATATCATGAAAAAAAGTAGTGCATAATTGGCTGGAAACGGTTGAAGCTGACATGAAATGCATTAGGGACTTGGATTAAAATCTGGAAAATGTGGCAAACAAAGAACGTAATGTAAAAAGGGCAAAGAAATGAAAGGAGCTAGTTTTACTTTTTGGCTGAAAAGCAGGTAGATGTAAAATCGTTCAGGCCTCTATTTAAGAATACATGGTATTACAGTAATCAGAAGAGGACATAAATGAATACATGTGGCAGAGAGAATGGAAGATAACCTTTTTTTTTCAGGCTTCACGCTAGAAACATTTACAGGTCTTAACAAAAGGGAACATTCACTTCTACATAAATTGCACACATGCTGAAGAAACCATTCAGTGGGAAAGCGACTGTCAATGTGGAAAATATACATTTAAATCTGTAAGTGGGAAAATGTGAAAGAGAAGAACACCCCTGAGCTTTAATGTTTTGTAGCAGGAGTGGAGAATGTGGGGCCAACACCTCCAGTCTTGTTGCCCCACCCAACTGCCAAGAGGCCTCCAAAGCTCTCTGAACCCCATTAAAGTGTCTAAAATTGCCAGAAATAAATTAAAATTTGGACAGTTTAGCTTCTTTCACTCTAACTGCCATGATAAAATTACCCCGTGTTTTTAACTGAATTGTTATTCCATGTTGTGTGGTGGTTTGGGTCTTGGATTATTTATTTATTGTTTATTATTTCCAACATTTGTACCCCGCTCTTCTCAACCCCCGAGGGGGGACTCAGAGCGGCCTAACAAAAGGCACCATTCGATGCCCACAGAGTAAAATACAATATAAAAACCAAAAACATTCAGCATTAAAATACATTAAAATACAATTAACATTAAAACATCCCACACATTCACTTAAGTTAAAAACAGTGTTCTGTCCATAACAGGGGCATTGAGTCATCTCCATCAACTTGCCCTTACAAATCCAGTCCAAAGTGCTGCATTGTGCTAATGCGCAAATGCCTGGTTCCACAGCCAGGACTTCACTCCTTTCCTGAATGCCAGGAGGGAAGTGATCAATTGTATGTCACTTGGGAGCCCCTTCCACAGATATGGAGCCACCACCGAGAAGGCCCTCTCTCTCGTCCCCACCAACCGCGTTTGAGAAGTTGGCGGGAACGAGAGCAGGGCCTCCCCGGACAATCTTAAATTACGAGGTGGGATGTAGGGGCTGATGCGTTCGGACAAGTAAGCTGGGCTGGAACCGTATAGAGCTTTAAAGGTCAAAACCAGCACTTTGAATTGAGCTCGGAAGTGGACAGGCAGCCAGTGGAGCTGACAAAACAGGGGGGTGGTGTGCTCCCTGTATGTAGATCTGGTTAGTAATCTGGCTGCCGCCCGTTGGACTAATTGTAATTTCCGAACTGTCTTCAAAGGCAGCCCCACGTAGAGTGTGTTGCAATAATCTATTCGGGATGTGACCAGAGCGTGGACGATCAGACTTCCCAAAGTACGGGCGCAGCTGGCGCACGAGTCTTAACTGTGCAAAAGCTCCCCTGTCCACCGCCGAGACCTGGAGTTCCAGGCTCAACGATGAGTCCAGGATCACTCCCAAGCTGCGATTATGATTCTGGGAGACCAATGACTGAATCTGTGCTCAGTCATGGAAACCTACTAGTCGACTGTGGACCAGCCATACAAAACTCCTCTGAGTTAATCTTGCTATGAATACTCTGATTGGTTCACCATAAATTGGTGTTGAAGGCATGTAGCAATGATTATTGAGAAGCCCGAGCTGTATTTTTTGCAATAAAACAATGTTAATATTATTGTCTCTATTTTGTACATTTTATTTTAATATATCCATATGTGAAATAACTGTAAGCTTCCCTACATCCTGTTCTGAAGGAGGGGGAAGAGTATAATAATTCTGAAAAAATGAAAGAGGCATGATTCATGATACTTTTTACATTGATTTGATGGCTCATTGCGTCCTTGTGTGATATAATTGACTCCTTCTATTTAGGGAAATGTAAGCTTGCTGTCAGAGCTTGGTTGAATGGAGGAAGCTTTGTAAATAATCACACTGCCATATTTATTGGAGCGATTAGGATCAAACACAGCTCTGCTTCTGGCTTTTAAGATGAAAATCTCACAAGCAACGTAGGCATTGCCAGCTGATTTCTTAGGAGACAAACAACCAGAAGCATAAACTGGGGTAGCTTAAGTAAGCATCAGAGACATTTTATGGAAAGTACTGTCAATTTACAACTGGGGGAATAATATTCCAAAGCCATTACAAACCGCCTGTCAGTTCTGTAGCAAACATTGAATCTAGCTTTCCAAAATTTTCGGATAGCATTGAAAACCACAAATAAATATCTTTTAAAAGTTCTATACACGGGTTTGACAGTATTCAGATACTTTTTGCTAAAATGAAGATCAAGGGAATGTGGTGCAGCTGGCTAAGTGTCAGCTGCATAAGATCTCTCTGACCAGTAGGTCATGAGTTCAAGGCCTGCCCGGGTCGAGGTGGGTTCTCGACCTTACGTGTAGCCTGCTGCCGACCTTTGCAGCCCGAAAGACAATTACATTTGTCAAGTAGAAGATAAAGGTACCACATTAAAGTGGGGAGGCAAATGTAGACTGATTTATGAGGCCGTAAAGAATCGCTGAGGAATGCAAAAGAAACAACAAAGCGACGCTGGAAGGAAACGCTGAGAGTGAGGAGGAATGCGTCAGCTCTCCCTGGTGGCCAGAAAGTTTGCCTCTGTTTGTCTAAAATGTCAAAATGTATGTACTGTTCTGTATTGTGATAAATGTCACATGTTTATATGTCATATGTTGAACTGCAGGGATTGTCTGCAAAGTATGTGTACTGTAATCCCCTCTGAGACCCCTTCGGCGTGAAAAGAATGGAATATAAATAAAGTAAATGTAAATAAATAAGGGGGATTTGTGTTATCATAACCTGCCTTCCTCCACTTTTTGGCCGTTTGCTCCCTTAAAACCTATGCAAAAGCACTAGGAAAAATCACTAACTCATTGTACTTCAGGAGCTAGTAATGACTGTGTGAAGGACCATGGATTTACTAGTACAACCAGTAAAATAATACTTGGCCTGGTCTATTGGCCCCAAGAGACTGTATCTGCACAGTTTGATACCACCTCAACTTTCATGGCTTCATCCAATGGGATCATGAGACTGTTTGGCAAGGTCTTATTGCTAGAGAGCTCTTTTGAACTCTCCTGAACTATAGCGCTAGAACTCTTTACCGGGGGATTACCAAATCTGAAAGGTAAAAAAAAAACTTATTTGATTTAAATAAGGTTTTTATAAGATTGAGTTGAAATTCTAATGCTATCTTAAGGAATCAACTTTATATTTATGTTCTTCTCAACAGCAATTAATATTTTAATATTAACTTTCCCAGTTCAGGTCTTCTACCTGAGATCCTATAGAATTTTTGATGAATATTTTCTTTGGTGAGCATCTCAGCAATCTGGTATTTTTTGTATTGATTATGACATTTCATAACAATTGTAGTGGTGGAGAGATACGTTGCCAGCCAGACAACCTAAAAGTGTGAATACAACCAAACTGTTAACTGGCTTGATTTCCATTCCCAGCATATCTGTAGGATTTTGCTAGGTTCTTCCAGGCACTTTGTGATAACTTTTTGGAGGAAACATATCATATCACCTAGACGACCTTGTAAGTTCCTATAAAGACTATTTTTCCCGAGATACAAGTAAGTGAAACCATGATACGGGTTCTGCAGTTCCAGTGGTCTCAATGTACAAGCAAAATAGTACTGGTGATGATTAGATTTCATGAAATCTATGAGATACAAGTAAGTGAAACAATGATACAGGTTCTGCAGTTCCAGGGATCTTAGTGTACAAGCAAAATAGTACTGATGATTATTAGATTTCGTGAAATCTATGGGACACTTTCTAAAATCATTTCATTGTAAGTTTCAATTGCTATTGGATATAGCTGAAAATAGACTGGTCTGCTAAAATTTAGGCAAGGAATACAATGCCATGTTAGAACTAGCTAGCTGTTAATTATAACTCTAAACTATAGGGCAAGCTGTCATCTGAGTCATAGAATATTGCCAAACATTCACATTTTTGGAGCGAGAATGTGTTGTATGATGGGACATGACACAGGCCCTATGGACACAGGATAGTTTATGCTCAAAACCAGATCTTACATTATGCTAACTATGCGCCTGCGGGGGGTGCCACTTATTTCGGGGCTCATCGGCTGCCAAATGCCCCTTCTCAGTCTCTAGCCCCGTGGAAGGCGGCCTGCCAAATGCACCAAATGCGGCGCGAGCAGGCCAGAGCTGCCGCAGAGGCTCCATGAGGTCGGAGACCGAGGAGGAGCGCCCGGCAGCCAGAGGCAGAGGCTCTGCCCCTGGCTGCCATACCCTCTTCCTTAGTTTCCCGCCTCGTGGAGGGTGCACTTGTGCACCGAGTATCAAAGGGGGAGGAGGCAATCCCCCTCTCCAATGACAAACTTTCTCCAAAATACGCAGGACAGATTTGCCTTAGGATAGTGCTTTTCAGCCTTTTTTGGGCCGCGGCACATTTTATACATTTACAAAATCCTGGGGCACACCACCAACCAAAATGACACAAAATGACACACTAACACAGTAAAGAACGTCTGGGGGATGGTGGCCTGCTGGGAGCAGCTGCTGGGAATGCCGAAGCCGGGGGAGGGGGCAGAGCCAGGCCGCGCCATGCCCCTCCCCCTCTCCCCAGCTTTTGCTCTCCCAGCAGCTGCTCCAGCCTTGAGGGGACAGTGCCAAGCCAGCGGTGGCAGAGCCAGCACAATGCTGGCTTGGCACTGTCCCCTCAAGGCTGGAGCAGCTGCTGGGAATGCTGAAGCCGGGAAGGGGGCGGAGCCAGGCTGGGCCATGCCCCACCCCTCCCCCAGCTTCAGCTGTCCCACAGAGGAGGAGCATGAGTGGTGGATGGGCTTCAGCGAGCGAGGGGCGGGAGTCATGGTGGATTGGAGGCTGGCTGGGGAAACGGCCGAAGGAAGCAGTGCCCCGGCCCCTTCTTTTTCTTCGCCGCCGCCTGGCCCTTCCTCCTCCTCCCCTAAGCAGCAGGAGTTTGGCAGGAGGAGGGGAGGAAGGGGGGCAGAGAGCTTTTCTCGCGGCACAGCAGGAGGTCCGTCACGGCACACTAGTGTGCCGCATCACAGCGGTTGGGAAACACTGCCTTAGGATCACCATAGGTCAGAAATGATTACAGCACACAAAAACAACATGGAAAAACCAGACAAGAAAGAGAAATTGCATTTTACATTTTAAAGGCTTATTAATTGTATTTAATATTATTATTGATAATAATACTTTTATATTGCTACTTTATCTGCAGTTATAGTATCAATGAATATGTCAAACAAAGAATAAGTTTGATAGGTTTATTCAGTGCACTTACTTCAGAGAGCAGAGAATGAGAAAAGATATGGAGGGCGATAAAACCTTTGAGTTGCTCAGCAAAATAATAAATATGAATATACCAGCTCCTGGTATTGTGCTGACATTTAATTTAGCAAGGCACAATGTAGAAGTTTCTTAATAACTATGTTTTTTTTATTTCCTTCAGACAAAAACTATTATATTATAGATTTTCCTGACTAGACGTAAATCATATGCTTCCTCATCACCTTTTTAAGCAATAGATCATTCTAAATTGTTTTGTGTTCCTATTACTGAAAACTCAGTCTTATATAATTCCTGCATTGTTTGTTTTGATTTGATGTGTAAGCTTTCTAAACTAGCTTTCATATTTAATCCATATTCATTTCAAAATGATTTGTTTCTTCTAGGTGAAGATTAGGAACAATGCAAGCTTCAGATCACATGGAGACAGAGAGAGGAGGTGTTCAGTACAACCCTTGGGACCCCTACACACACACACCCCACCAAATGCTATCATCCTTATTGGATGATTAATGCTTTGCAGAGCCATTGTAAGATATTCCAGGAAGCTCTCCAACCTGACACAGTTCCAGGCACCTTCCAAAAGTAGAGTACTCACTGAAAGGATTTTGACTGAAAAAGTGGGAATTTTGAGACCTACAAAATAATCGTCTCAGGTAAAATAGAAATTAAAATAAAGTTGACAAAATCAATTTTTTGAGTGATGGTCACTCCTTGGGTGTTAGTAGGTGTCTTGTGGCAGCAATTTGTCCAGTAGTTTTTGAGTTATGTTAATCTCACAAATGAACATTACATTTATATAATGTATAAATTGTTCTCAAGAGTCTGGAGAACAAGCCCTATGGGGAGCGGCTTAAAGAGCTGGGCATGAAGAAGAGAAGGCTGAGAGGAGACATGATGAGGGCCATGGATAAATATGTGAGGGGAAGTCATAGGGAGGAGGGAGCAAGCTTGTTTTCTGCTGCCCTGGAACAATGACTTCAAACTACAAGAAAGTGTCGGTTGGTGAAGGGACAATGGGACATGTAATCCCATATATCCACAGTTAGCAGAGTAAAAAACAGCAAAAAGTGGCTGATGGGTTATTGGCAAAAATAGAAGCAAAAAGAACAAAGTTTGGCTTTATATAAAAAGCACAAACTTTTATTTACAAAATATAGCTTTCAATAAACAAAAAAGCAATACCATGCTCATTCAAATAGTTCGTGTAGAAATTGAAAAAACAAATCAAATAATGCAGTTCTCTACTTCAATATCCTTCTACACAGTCTTTAGCAACAAGCATCTGTGTTACCATCTCAGCATTGTTGCAGCTCACGAATGCATTTCTTCAGATTACAGCATTCCAGCATTTCAGAAATACAGGATATCATTTACTCCAGGCTTCAGCTTTCAGCTTTCAAGCATTCAAATGCATTTCTTCAGTCTAAAGTATTCCAGCATACCAGCATCACAGCAGTATATCAGCCAGGAACCTTCAGCTAGCACAATAGCAAGCATAGACATTTAGAAACTGCAAAAGCCTTTTTCAGCATACACACACACAGTATGCACACTCCACGATACTCCCAACGTACTTCTCCTCCACAACACAGCTCAAACTGTAACATAGAAGCTTTTATGCAAACACAGCTGCCACACCTTACTTGATTCAAGAAACACTCAGCTGCACCTATTCATTCTTAAAACAAAAGCCTTACTCCTAACATAAACTAAGAGAAACAGTTACACATAACTCAAACAATTGTTTTAAATCTTTACAGTCTGACAGAAAGGAGATTCCATCTGAACATTAGGAAGAACTTCCTGACTGTGAGAGCCGTTCAGCAGTGGAACTCTCTGCCCTGGAGTGTGCTGGAGGTTCTTTCTTTGGGGGCTTTTAAGCAGAGGCTGGATGGCCATCTGTCAGGGTTGCTTCACATCTCAACCTCTGACATTCAACCTGACTTTGATGCACTTGTTAAAGACCAACAGAGACAGAAATGATACAAATGTTCACATTTTGTTAACCATTGTTTTGTAAAATTTTAGTGAATAAATGTCATTTTTTCCTATGAGAACCTCTCTTTTTCATTGCTCATAACATACTCTTATCAGTCTTATTAATATATCAAAAACGCAATGTAGTGCCTTTTTATTATTATTAAAGAAATTCAATTGATATTATGTAGAATGTAGTTCAGCCTTTAGGTGCAGCCCTCCATAATATTTTTTGGCTCTCGTGTAGACTCTTGGAAAAAATAATTGCCCACCCCTGGCGTAGACAGCAGGCATGGTTTAGAACCCAAAAATAGGGAATCGAAAATCTAATGGGGGGGGGGTTTATTAGTAATAGAAAGACTTACCAAAAAAATCCAAAAAATTCTAAAATGTAACGTAATTACTAACGAAATTCGTTAGTAGTTCTAAAGTAGGCAAAGCAGGGAAACAGGACTGACACTGTTTTAAGCACAGGCAAATCAAGGGGCAACATTTCCCTTGGTTTCCTTGCAGGGAGATATAATGCATTAATATATTATTATTAATATTATTATTAATATTATTAAAGGACAGGGTTTCTTTGCAGGGACATATAATGCATTAATATATTATTATTATTAATATTATAAAAGGACAGGGTTTCTTTGCAGGGACATATAATGCATTAATATATTATTAATATTATTAAATAAAATAGTTGCCAATGCCCACCTCTGGTGCAGGCCTTGCTAATCTGTAGAGTTCTCCTCACTCCAGCTTTTCCCCATTCAGTTTTACCATAGCACTCTAGGACCTACGTTTGAACTCTATGGCTTTTCTTGATTCTGAACTCTTCCTTCTCCTCTCTGTGCTCTTTTCACTCCTGCTGCCCTTCTCTCAGCAGTTCTTATGTCCTTCTACTCTGTCCTTCTATCTAAACCCCTTCCTGGGTGTTTAAATCACTTTTTCATCAGTCCTCCAGCCCCTCTAGGAGTCCCGATCTGATCTCTCTATCGTTTCCGGCTCCTTTTTCACTTCCTGGAGGAGGCCTTTCACTCTAATTAGGCTCCAAGCATGGAAAGGCCCCGATTTGACTGTGAGTTATGTCTGCAAAGCTATTTTGGAGGGGGAAATTTTCCTGTTGGGTGGGCATCCGAAATAGTTACTAATCTAACGAAAATTTGGGCCCAGGGGGTGCGGAAAAGAAAGTCCACTTCCGGGATTGGCCCTGCGATGCGTATAAACTTGAAAGTCCCATACATACGAATCCCTTCCGATTTCTTTTCATTTTCATAACTTTTTTCTCATGCCTAGTAGACAGATCCTGAGATACAAAATTAACATTTGACTCTCTAGTGCTAACAGGAAAGCATAGGACAAGAGGTTAAAAATATGTTCCTGCACCAAGCCTGGAACGTTGTGGATGTAAGTGTCGCTAGACACAAGCACAGATGTAGATTTTTTAACAGTTTCTCTTACTATCCTGGATAGGAATGAATGCAGAATGAATCAATTCATTTAGTATTTCTTGCTATTTTCTACTAGCCTCAAGCTCCTGACGTCTTCATATACTGGTCATACCTTTAATTGTCATCAGCAAATTTTGATGGCTGCCAAGTTCCTTCTCAGCATCTTTCTGTAATATATTGAGATAAAAACATCTTATGTCAAAATAACAATGTGACAAGGTAGGCTAAGAATCCATGGACTCCAGTTCTTGACAGTTCTGACAGAAATCTCTCTCACACACACTAATATGATATCTGTATTCCAACTCAATATTTCTGTGTATCACAGATGTTGAAACCATAATGGACTTTGCATCCTGCAATTAAGCAAGGTGAAAGAAGTGCAAAGTTTTATTTACAGAAACTTTCTAATAAAATTTGAAATCTCAGTCAACTCTGTTCTCAAGTCAGTTACACAGAAGTTCCAGGAATATTTTGAAAACTGTCCCTTTCTGTGGTATGTTCCAACATTTGTGGTTTAATTGGCACTTAGAATATATATTTTACTTTAATTTTATTTTAATTTATCTTTCATAACCCTCAGGAGAACAGTATTTTTCATTTACTTGCTCTGTGGAGGGGATGGGACACATTTGTGCTTTCCTTACTATCCTAGGACATATTTATTTTCCCTGGGCTGATAAACCTGTACTTGGTGTTTGAGTTCTCCATACACACAAAATACATTAAGAAAAAGCCCTTCCCAAATGACAAATCTCAGTATTTTGTAGCCTAGAGCTACAAATGCAAATTATACACTGCTATGCCTCACAAATGGAAACCAAAAATGATGAATGCCCTGTAGTGTCAACTTACAGAAACACGTTTTTTCACCGTGTAATAGGCTGAAAAATGCAAACCCATATACAGTATTTCTTCATTTCTAAGGTGCACTTTTCTCCCTATATAAACATCTCTAAAAATGAGTGCACCTTAGAATCAAATGTGTCTTATATATTTTTGGTGTTGGTGATGTTGAAAATCAAGTGCATCTTCCAATCAATGGTGTCTTACAATTAAAGAAATATGGTATATGACCTTCTTTTCCCTCTTTGGTGCTTCCCTTCCCATTGACTAGATTGGGAAGGAATGGCCTTCACCAGTTCCTAGACAAGTGCAAAGTTAAGCAAAGCTTGTAATAGGGTCCTTATAAGGTATGCTGTTATCTGTAATGATGATTGTAGGAAGACATCACAGTTGGCATTACTTTGGTTGTAACACATAATATTTTTTACAAATTGCATATGTACTATAGGGCAGTGTTTTTCAACCTTTTTTGAGCCGCGGCACATTTTTTACATTTACAAAATCCTGGGGAACGCCACCAACCAAAATGACACAAAATTGCACTCTAACACAGTAATACATATAGTTAATATGTTTTTAAATGTATTTTTACACTCAGTGTGAAACCTGGGCCTGTTTTGATGAACACAACATATATATGACTTCCTCTCACATACTTATACATGGCTATCATGTCTTCTCTCAGCCTTCTCTTCTTCAGGCTAAACTTGCCCAGCTCTTCAAGCCGCTCTTCATAGAGCTTGTTCTCCAGACCTTTGTGAAATTTCACCCTGAGTGAAACTTGTTTCCAGTTAACTATGGAAGTCATGAAGCTGTTATAAACAGTTCCTTGGGGGTGGGGGAGGCAACTCTAAAAAAATCCAGTAAAATAGTTTTTAAAAAATCCAAGCGGAGAGGCTCAATTTTTTTTCTTGGAAACCTGTGAGGAGGCTGCTAGGAGGGGGGAGAGTGCCAATTTCCCACGGCACACCTGATGATCGCTCACGGCACACTGGTTGGGAAACACTGCTATAGAGGAAAAGATAGAGAGGAATGTTTCCACTTACCCTAAACACAGTATTGAAAGAAGAATTATATTCTACTTTTTAAAAAGATTCTACATCGCCAAGAGCAAAGCAAGATCCTGTCTGCATGCTACTGCTCATGCTGTTCTTCCTAGAATTTGGTTATTAAGAATAAGCCAGAATGGCACTATGCTCTAATCTCTCATGGATGGGTCTTTCTGCCATTCTGCTACCATACCATAGATGGTGCAAATGTCATCCTATTGACAATCCTTTCATTTGGCAATGCCTACCCGAGATGTTTTGCTGCCTGAGGCAGAGCATCAAACATCATACCCTATTCACCAGGGTCAAGATACACAGGTCCCAAATCCAAGGCAAGTATTCTGGTACTTGAGGTAGAAAATCCCAGTCACCTTTTGTGACTGTAAAAATCAGTACTAACAAAGTGAACTCGGTTCTCTTTCATACACATAAAAGCTGCTACCTTGGAAAGCCACCTCAATCTTCCTAATGGTAGAGCCAGCCTTAACTGGCAATTCTGCCAGTTTCTAATGCCTTTCAGCCTTACTCCCTGTAAATATTGGATAAAAATTTCTATGTGTGCAATATATTATTTTAGGAGTAAGAAATGAATATCACTCCTGAGGCATGCAGATAATGTGTATTATCAAGACTACCATGATTTTTTTTCTTTTATGGTGGATTTGTAAGAAGACACAAAGAAACTGTTCAAATATTTATGTTAATCATATAATCAAAATGCAGTCTACTTCTCTTACCAGAAAGGTTTCTTTCTGTATAATGTATAAACAACTGGCTAGTAAATACAGATTATTTCCTTGATACATGACAATAGCAGCAACAATATGGTTTTCTCAAGCCTAGAAAGGGACAGAAGCACTGTGTTGGGAATCAGCCTGTATTTGTGTTTCAGGATCATGATGTTTCTGATGTGGAAAATGATGAACTGGATCATGATGCTTCTGATGAGAGAAATGATGGTGCTGAGGCTGAGGTGCAAGATGGAGATGGTTTGGTCAATGATTTTCATGCAGACCAGGACAGAGAGGCCTCAGTGCAAAGGGCAGTTTCTCATGAGAATATTCCTGCTGGGCAGAGAGATTATGGTTTACTCCCTCTCTCTGTGAGCTCTCAAGAGTTGGGTTTGGGTAACAATCTGACACCTGGGAATTTTAATGAGCAGCAGCCAGATAAGGAGATAAAAAATAGGCGGCTGGAGTTTAGCCAGGGTAGACAACAAACTCAAGGGTTACGTCGCTCTGAAAGACTTTGTCAGATAAGAGCCAAGAGTGGGGGGAAACGAAACCAGTTTCTGGGTTTTGGGATATAAGGTTTGCTTCAATGAAAAACCTGTTAGATCAGGCATCATTTGGAAATCAAGTTCATGAGCCATGGTATTCCTGTTCAAGGAGTCTTGTTCCTGTGGATTTCTAGCCTTCTGGGTATTGACTAGCCTTGCCTGGATTGTCTTTGCATTCTGTTGATTCCTGTCTGGTCTTCTACTGCTTTGGATTGCTTTTTATCTTTTATGGAAATTGCTTGGTGTTATTTTTACTGACTTTATACCTTTTGAAACTTATTTATTTTTTATAAGCATCTATTTCTACTGGCCATTTTATGAAGCTTCAAATAAAGGATTGGTTTTTTCCCTCAAAGTGTGGTGTGTTTAAGTCAGAGGGTTTTTCCTGTTCTGGAGTGCAACACACTGACAATGGAAAAAAATATTGTTAAAGTTGCTAAATTGCCCCAAATTGCCAAATTAATGTGGGTTTTAAAGGGTAAGCTAATTGGTGACTTTTTCAAAGATTAGAAACTGTTTATGGATTTTTGAGCTATAAGAAATCAAACGATGTAATAATAATCTTTTGTTATGTTTATTAATTCTTTTAGTAGGATTATTTTGTTGTTGTTTATTTGTTCAGTCGCTTCCGACTCTTCGTGACCCCATGGCCCAGCCCGCGCCAGAGCTCCCTGTTGTCTGTGGCCACCCCCAGTTCTTTCAAGATCAAGCCAGTCACTTCCATCTTGCCCTTGGTCGGCCCCTCTTCCTTTTTCCTTCCATTTTTCCCATCATCACTGTCTTCCCCAAGCTTTCCGGTCTTCTCATTATGTGGCCAAAGTAGTTCATCTTTGCCTCTAATATCCTTACCTCCAGTGAGCAGTCAGGCTATATTTCCTGGAGTATGGATTGGTTCTTGTGGTCCAAAGCACTCTCAGAATTTTCCTCCAGCACCAAAAGCATCTATCTTCCTTCGCTCAGTCTTCCTTATAGTCCAGCTCCTGCTAGTACAGGGAATACCATTGCTTTAACTATGCAGACCTTTGTTACCGGTATGATGTCTCTACTCTTCACTATTTTATCGAGATTGGTCATTGTTCTCCTCCCAAGGAGTAAACGTCTTCTGATTTCCTGGCTGCAGTCTGTGTCTACAATAATCTTCGTGTCTAGAGATACAAAGTCTGTCACTGTCTCCACGTTTTCTCCCTCTATTTACCAGTTATCAATCAGTTTGGTTGCCATAATCTTGGTTTTTATGTTTGTTATTTAGTTAGATCTATAAGGGTAGAACATTTTCTCTTTTTTATTTTTCTTTTATTTCAGTCAGATTTATGGGATCTGAGCCCTATGGTGCTTTAGCTATATGACTTTTTTTCTTTCTTTTTCTTTTTTCTGCTTTTTATCTTTACTCTCTTTAATTGTTTTTCCTTTTTGAATGTATATTTTTATTGCACTTTAGATTGGTAGCATTCAATCAATACAATGGAAATGGATGTTCATAAGGACAGCAACATGAATTACAATGGAAAATCTTAATCATCTCCAGAATGAAAAACATTGTTTTTGGATGTCATATGGAAATATTTCCCGCATAAAAAATAATAACTTCATTTAAAACATACACTACTGGAGCCAAAGAAAAATAAATTAATAAGTGTACAAGTAACCAAATAAATGTCAAAATGAATATGTTCTTGGTTATATAAATGAGATATTTTAAAAGCGGACATTTTAGAAAAGAAAATGTAATAAACTGTGAGCTGTGCTTTAAAAATAATAACAATTGAGTATTTTTATATATCTTGTTGAGTGTTATTTGGAAAGATTGAACAGCATGTTTTGTACTGAAGATGGACAATCCACACTGGGTTTTTTTTCCAATCTGGAAGAAATCAAGCTAAAGCAGAACATTTTTCTGGCAGCCAAATCAATCCCTTCAGCTAGTTTTCTTTCAATGAATCTGTGTATGTGACTCCTAAATAATTTGTCCTTTCAAGAGGCAAGTCTTATGACTTTATCACATGCAGTAAACTCTGCATTTCTACACACTTTAGAAATGACTACTGATGGGGCCCATCACACGAAACACAATCATTCCATAGTTTCTAGTCTTTCACTGTTTCTAAAGTGTGGATTTTCCTGATGAATTATAACTCAATTGGCAAACAACTCCATTTTCAATTCCCTGCATAGAGATGAACAAAACATCAAATTTTACATGTGATGGCAATCCCCCTTGTCCATTTGTAAACAGTCGTGCTGGAGGGAGTAGCCGAGATGGGCAGTATTGATTCCTTTCTTCTGCCATAACCATTTTGGGACCAAGGAGGAGGGAATGGTAGTTTATTTATGTTGTTCTCTCAATTTTTTTAAAACAAATCTGCAAATCTAGAGTTGTCTTTTCACCTGAGAGGTATCTCAACTTATAAAATAATAATATTAGATCCCCAAACCCCTCAGATTATTATCATATTTTCCCTATTGCTTAAAAGTAAGCTATTTCGACATGCAAGTAAAATCATTTTTTCCATAATATATTATGATAATATTGTCAAGAAAAAGAAAAAGGGGGAGAGGATAGTGGAACGAGAAACGTCTCTCCCATTTGATGAGAAGGCAAATAGATAATTTGTCATGAAAACAGAACAGTGGAAAATTTCAACCAGGGTGTTGCAAAACTAAAGGGCAAAATTACAATCCCCAATGTTTTACTAATTGCATAAGATGAAGTTCTTATATAGTTTTCCTAAACCTATGGAGGTCCAAAAACCATGTAATGAATTGAATGTGTATAAGTGGGTTGTTGTAGGTATTTCGGACTGTATGGCCATGGTCTAGAAGCATTCTCCCCTGATGTTTCGCTTGCATCTATGGCAGGCATCCTCTAAAAAGGTTCTTGCCATACATCAAGAGAACCACTGACTGCATAGGGAAGCTGATGAGGAAGGACAACATACAAACTATCTACAGACTCACTAAGAAAATCCAACAAATGCTACATTCAGCAAAGGACAAGAGGGATCTTCTCACCTCTGCAGGAGTCTACCGTATACCATGCAGCTGTGTCTACGTAGAGACCACCAAATGCAGTGCCCAAACACGAATCAAGGGACATGAAAAGCACCGCAGACTACTTCAACCAGAGAAGTCAGCCATAGCACAGCACCTGATGAACCAACCTGGACATAGTATATTATTTTTCCGCATGTTCAAAAAACAACACAGATTAAAGGTTGAGAGGGAACTTCATTTATATGTGACAAGATAGTAACATAGCTATGTTTGTTCTATTAGAGAGAAATACAATGGGAGGGCAAATAGTGTTGGTAATAGTGATGAGAAGCAGAAGAGGGGAATCTTGATCTGTTAGGAATTAGATTCCCTCAGAACTAATTTGTCAGTGCTTCCTTCTGGAAATGTGGATGTGTCGAAGCTACTAGGGTTGGTTATCTTCTATTTAAATTTATTTGCAATTCGTTTTTTTTCTTATTTAAAATTATTTCCTTACTTTACCGACCCTCAGGCCCTAACCAGGAAGTATAATTTCTTTACCAAACCTGGGATGGCAATTTTTCTTTAATTTTTGTAATAGATCGTATTTTCCCCTTCTCCTCTCACCAGCTCAGAGATTCTTCTAACAGGAATATTTATCTCCTCCAAAATTGCTTTTCAGGGTCACTTACAGACATCAGAGTCCTGTTCCTGCCTTCTGCCAGCTCCCAGGAAAAAGGAAAAACATCGCGAAAGCTTTGCCGAAAATCGCAGACCCGAGCAATCGATTGCCAGAGAGAATGGATTGTTCGGGTCTGCAGTTTTGGGCAAAGCTTTCACATGCTTTTTCTCTTTCCTGGGAGAAGGCAGAAGGCAGGGACAAGACTCTGATGTCTGTAAATGACCCTGAAAAGCAATTTTGGAGGAGATAAATATTCCTGTTAGAAGAATCTCATACTATATCTGTGAATTTATTTGCATTAATTGATTATTTGTTGATATAGCTTGCTTCTATGATGTTGTTAGTGATGTTTAGGACTGATCCAGGCTTGCCCTCCATTCTTCCCTCCCAGCTGAGGTCACGAATATTAACGAATATTTGTTATTAATAATGTTTTAATCACAAACTTTTTGGAAATTTATTTATTTATTTATTTCGGGATTTTACCTCGCTCTTCTCAACCCCCAAGGGGGGACTCAGAGCGGCTTACAGTACGGCACAATTCGATGCCCACATAATAATATAAACCCCAAAACACTTCAACAATTAAAATACATTAAAAATACATTAAAATACAACTACATTAGCACCATACACATTCACTCTGGATTAAAACAATGTTCAGTCCATAAAAACATTGGCCATAATCACCCACTTTCATTAAAAACCAATCTAAAATGCTGCCTTGTGCTGGTGTACGAATGCCTGGTCCCACAGCCAGGATTTTACTTTTTCCTGAAGGCCAGGAGGGATGTGGTAGATCGTACATCAATAGGAAGCACATTCCACAGGCGGGGAGCCACCACCGAGAAGGCCCTATCCTCGTCCCCACCAGCCTCATCTGAGACGTAGGCGGGAGCGAGAGCAGGGCCTCCCCGGATGATCTTAGATTACGAGGTGGGACATAGCGGCTGATGCGTTCGGACAAGTAACCTGGGCCAGAACTGTATAGAGCTTTAAAGGTCAAAACCAGCACTTTGAATTGAGCCCGGAATTGGACAGGCAGCCAGTGGAGCTGACACAACAGGAGGGTGGTATGCTCCCTGTATGTAGCTCCCGTTAGCAATCTGGCTGCCGCCCGCTGGACTAATTGCAATTTCCGAACTGTCTTCAAAGGCAGCCCCACGTAGAGTGCGTTGCAGTAATCTATTCGGGCTGTGACCAGAGCGTGGGCGACCGTAGCCAGATCAGACTTCCCCAGGTACGGGCGCCGGTGGCGCGCGAGTCTTAACTGTGCAAAAGCTCCCCGGCCACCGCTGAGACCTGGGGTTCCAGGCTCAGCGATGAATCCAGGATCACTCCCAAGCTGCGAACCTGCGTCTTCAGGGGGAGTGTAACCCCATCCAACACAGGCTGTAACCCTATGCCCTGTTCGGCCTTGCGACTGACCAGGAGGACCTCTGTCTTGTCTGGATTTAGTTTCAATTTGCTAGCCCTCATCCAGTCCGACACAGCGGCCAGGCATCGGTTCAAGGTCTGGACAGCCTCCTTGGTGACAGGTGGGAAGGAGTGACAGATCTGGGCGTCATCTGCGTACAGATAACACCTTACTCCGAAACTCCGAATGATCTCTCCCAGCGGTTTCATGTAGATGTTGAATAACATCGGGGACAGAACTGAACCCTGAGGGACTCCACAGGACAACGGCTGTGGAGCCGAACAGGTGTCACCCAATGACACCTTCTGGGTACGACCTTCCAGGAAGGATTGGAGCCACTGCAGAGCAGTGCCCCCAAGGCCCATGTCTGCAAGGCGACTAAGATCTGATTACATAGATGCAATTGCCACCACCTCCCTGAATCCCTCCTGCTGGGCAAAACAGGGGTTTAATTGATGTAATGGTCTACTCCTCAGATTGTTTTAGAATCCCTGTGTTCTGTGTGTATTTGATATGGCTTCTGGCTAATCAATAAAATTGTTGTTGTTGTTGTTGTTGCAAGGCGACCCAGAAGGATACCATGGTCAACGGTATCGAAAGCCGCTGAGAGGTCCAGCAGAACCAACAGGGACACACTCCCCCCTGTCGAGTTCCCGGCATAGATCATCTACCAAGGCGACCAAGGCTGTTTCAGTACCATGTCCCGGCCTAAAGCCAGACTGTGCCGGATCAAGATAATCAGTGTCTACCAAGAACACTGGAGTTGCGAAGCCACCACACGTTCCATGACTTTGCCCAAATAGGGGAGATTGGAAACTGGCCGATAGTTCACTAATTGAGTGGGGTCCAGTGATGGTTTTTTCAACAGCGGTTTTATAACAGCTTGCTTTAAGCTGGCTGGAATTTTGCCCTCCTGTAAGGAGGCATTAACCACCACCTTCACCCACTCTGCCAAACCCCCTCTGCCTTCCTTTATCAGCCAGGATGGGCAGGGGTCTAGGATGCATGTAGTGGGCCTCGCCTCTCCAAGGATCTTGTCCACATCCTCGAGCTGAACCAATTGAAATGAATCCATTAAAACTGGACAAGCAGATGCTCATGTCACATCCTCAGAGACTGCCATTAAAGTGGTATCGAAATCGGGATCAGCGCCACTTTATCCACGAAGGCCTTAGCAAATTCTTCACAGCGTACCACCGAGCCATCAGGGATCTCGCACTGTGGCAGATTTAAAAGACCCCTAACGACTCGGAACAGTTCCGCTGGACGGTTCTTTGCGGGCCACCTTGGCCGCGATAGATGTTTTTTGTGCGGCTTTTGTTGCTGCGTCATAAGTCCTCAAAAGGGGACCAGGCACGCACGAGCTGATCTGCTCCGCTTTCCGACGCCACACGCACTCTAGCCTCCTCTTTTTCGCTTCATTGCTGCCAGCTCCTCAGTAAACCAAGGAGCTGGTTTAGCTCGGTTACTCAAGAGGGGGCATTCTGGAGCGATCGTGTCAATAGCCCTTGTCATCTCCCTGTCCCAGAGAGAGACAAGAGCCTCAACAGGGTCACTTACCGAGGAGGCAGGAAAATCCCCAAGAGCCGTCAGGAATCCATTTGGATCCATAAGTCTCCTGGGGCGGACCATTCTAATAGGTCCACCCCCCCCCAGCGGAGGTGGAAAGGCCCAGTGAGTCTAAGCCTGATCAGGTGGTGGTCAGTCCATGGCAATGGAGTGATGGACAGCTCCTCCACCCTGCCACCTTCCTCCCATCCCTGGCAGAAAACCAGATCTAATGTGTGTCCTGCACTATGGGTGGGACCTGATATTAACTGGGACAGGCCCATGGTTGCCATGGTGGCCATGAAGTCCTGAGCCACTCCAGATAGAGTGGTCTCGGCATGGACGTTGAAGTCTCCCAGCACGATGAGCTGCTGAGACTCCACGGCCAGGCCTGAGACCACTCCAGCTAGCTCAGGTAAGGAGACTGTAGTGCAGCGGGGTGGTCGGTACACTAGCAGAATCCCTATCCTGTCCCGATCACCAACCCTTAGGCCGACACATTCGAACATGGTTGACTGCGGGATGGGGCACCTGGTCAAGGAGATGGAATCCTTATAGACCACTGCGACTCCCCCTCCCGGTCTCGCTTGGTGCTGTACGGAATAACCCGGTGGGCAGAGCTGGGAGAGATTAACCCCCCCCCAGCCTCATCCAACCAGGTCTCCGTTATACAAGCCAGGTCAGCTTGTTCTTCCAGAATTAAATCTTGTATTGTTGATGTTTTACCATTGACTGACCTGGCATTAAACAGCACCACTTTCAACCGGGGACCGCCTTCCTGGGTACTCAGCCTAGCTTTGTCAGGAGCCCGGTTCAAATTTATTAAAGTTCTTGCACAGATTTTTGGCCGAATTAAAAATTTTGAGTGTTCTCTTCTAGGTTGAACTGGTAATTTAGATCCATCACAAATTCTAGGCCAAATCCATACTTTGGGTCTCCCTTTCCCGCATCTTCCTCTCCCAGTCACCACCCCGATAGGAGCCCCCACCCGGGAACCATCCCTCCTGCATGTTCTCTCTCCTATATCACCCAGTTGTACGCCGTAAAGGGAATCCTGGTTTAGTGCACTCATATAAAATGTAGATCTTTCGCCCGTAACCCTTCCTTCCCTGCAGCTTCCACCTCCCTCCAAGTTGCTGTAGACTATTAACAATGCACAAAGTGCAAGTGCCAGCATAAAGTGCGACAGACTTGTTCGTAACATTAGTATCATGGAAGGCAGTGATAGCGGTAAAGTGCAGAGTAGGCTATTGGTCTATAAAGTACGAGAAGGCAGATAGTGGGTCACGATGAGCACCACAGTTCAGGATCAGGTCTAGCACCAGGCTGAAATTACCAATAGCAGCAATCCATAGAGTTGGCACACAATGCCTTATAGTGTGGTAGTAGCGTCTTAAAGTTTCCAGTTGTTAAGGCAATTAAATTCAAAGTGCTGATGGTGCATAATTAAATGGATAGAACATTCACACCCACACACACACACACACACACCCACACACACACACACACTCACTCAACTCCACACCCCAAACAGCCCAATCAATACGCCAAGCCTACAAGACAGCAGGCCACAGATGTTGGAGATGAGGTCTTCTGGGGTGTCCCTCCTCCGCTGCCCAGTCCAATGCGACGGGGCTTTGACGGGCTTTAAAAGCAGCCCAGCGTCCAGAGCCACAGGTGGAACAGGCAGCTTCCTTCCCCTCAGGGATCTGGTCTTCTGGGAGGGAGGGAGGGGTCTCAAGCCTCTTGCCAGCCGCTTTAAAGGGGCCCAGTGTCCAGAGCCACAGGTGGAACAGGCAGCTTCCTTCCCCTCAGGGAGCTGGTCTTCTGGGAGGGAGGGAGGAAATGTTTTTTGTAAGTATCTCAATTACTAATAAAATAAAATAATCCCCCCCACCCCCATTAGTAGTTTAGAACCAAATTTTTTATGGATCAACCACCCCTAGAAGCTACAACTCTTTCCCATCTCAATGACTGGCTTCCCCTTCTGCTTATCCAATAATCTGCCAAAAGGGATGGCATATTATTCTTCCCAGAAGGACTGAACTGCACAGAGATTTTTGAAACTAGACAAAGGTGTCCCATGTGTTCCAGAACTGTAAAGTTGTTTAGGCTTAAGTTACCTGTCTTCAACTCATCTGGGGCAGCAGTGGAAAACAGTGACCTTCCAGATGTTGTTCTGCAGTGCCCACCATCTGTAACCACTGACCTTTATTTGGCTTTTTACAGAGAAAAGAGATGGGTTTTGATAATTAGCAGGTTTGAAATACCAATTGCATAAGTACTTTTTTAAACTTAAGAAGTTTGATTTTCATATAAACATACAATTGGTTGGAAGGACCGCGAGGGCCATCTGGTCTAACCTCTTTAGCCCGTGAGTGGCAGAACTTAGTTGTAATTTGTCGTCGTCCCCGTCCCCCCCAGAATTAAGACCAAAGAATTTGAGTAGAGATTGTAGATAAAGTAAGGAGTCTGGTTTTCCCAGAATTCCTCAGTTACAGAACCCTGCTGGGGGACAGCACATAAAGCCAGATGTGCCTGCTTTCCATTGAATGCATCTGTTTTACCCCACATAACAGCAGCATTTATAACTCTTAATGCTTAACAACTGTGCTTAAAAAGGATATCACAGGGAGAGAAAAATGCTTTGCTTTCTATTTGAAGCTTAGAAATAAATGGTCAGAAGGAAAAGGGTTTTATGAGAGACAAATTAGCTGCAGTATTAGGTCCAAAGTAGTACATTTTAGAGATTTATTTGAAAAAATCCACATGAACTTTTGATTTCAGGCATGTTTTATAGCAAGTAAATGGTACCAAAAGTTCCAGCAGCAGATGGATTGCGTTCCAGGACTGGGGATAAGAGAGCCAAGAGCTTCACAGCAGCGGTAGCAAAATTACCGTGTTGCTTGGGAAGATCTCCCCAGAGCTAAACATAATAGATACAGGAACAGGAAATTGGAAACGGCAGGATGCTGTTTTAGCAAAGAATGGTAGGTCAAATACTATTAAAGAATTTATGATTCCTGTGTTTCTTTCTAGTACTGAGTAACTGCGCTAATCCTGCCTCTGCCTTTACTGTCTTTGACACGGTCTACATGTGAAGGGTGACCTTCTGAAGAGGACAACCATCATTATCCACAGGGACCCTACAGAAACTTTTTCACAGATAGTGGAAGCTCTCTGCTTCAAAGGTTGCTTCCATGTATAAAAGGTACTTGAAATGACGACAGCAGAGAAGGGACCAGCACGCTCCCCTTCTTCTTTATTCAACCCTAGAGTGAAGCAGCCATTCATGAAGCAGCTTTGGGGAACTGGGTGAATATCAATGATACTGAAACCATCACCATAATCATCACTACCACCAGGATTGGGTCTATCACCCTCTATTTTTATTTCTTTTTATTTCCCTGTGGCTTTTTTACTATCTTTCTTCAGACCTGCATTCTAGGAACTCTAGGCTTCTCAGGGTCCTTCTACACTAAGCTAAACCCCAAGAGAACGGGGTTAAAATAACCCTATTCCTCTCAGATTTCAGTCCCTATCTCCCACCCAAACCCTGGGTTTTCCTTTTTTTTAAACTTCTTTTGAAAATAATTTTATTGGTTGAAATTATCCCATTAATATATGATTAATATAAAAGGAGGAACATCTATAAATAAGCAAATACATCTAATACAGGTATGTTGTTCCCCCAAATTACTACATTGCAATATTCGATCCAATATTTCCCCTCCTACCCCCCACCCGTGAACCCCCCACCTATGACTTCTGACAATACTCACTGTGAGTCCCATATCTCATAGAATCTATCCTTATATCTACTTTAATGAATTATCCTTGTGGCTATTTTAAAGTCCACCTTTGTCTTCCTTTCCATATATTCAAATGCCAGCCCCCATTTTTTAACAAACACTTCATTATTTCCTTCCCGGATCCCCTTAGATAACTTGGCCATTTGAATATAGTCTTGGTTGTTGACCTAAGTAGTGCTTTAAATGGATGCAGCTTCCTGTGAGGAGGGGCTAGATGGCATCCCAGGTCCACCAAAGGTTGAACTAGGATGTCATCCAGCTCCCCATTTTCCTCTAAAAACTTACTGGAGGGACCTGCCAGCAGTGCAGTCACCTCTGTACAGGACTCCGGGTGCAATAAAATGATGTCAGGAGTTGGTGGTGGGGGGAGGAGTAGGGAAATCTCCCCACCCACCTCTTGACACCTGTGAGGTGTACATTTAATCCCACTCTTGTGTTATCTGAGTAACATTGCCTATGATCCTGCATCTGGAGACAAGGTGTGCAGTTCTGCCCAGGTGGACATATGCCTCATTTTTCTATTCCCAAGAAACTTTACTACTTGCCCTGACATACCGTGTAGTGGATGGTGGTGAGCATGGGATGACTGAGATGCATCTGACTATGACTGTGTCACCAGAAGAACTGTAGGGAAGACATCTTCCCAGGAGTTTGCTATAGGTCTGGAGGATTATGTTGTCTTTGTGCGCCTGGTTGTAGAGACATGGCTTGATGCTACTCAGCTGCCCCATGCTCTCTGCAAGCTACTATGTGGACACATACTAGTGGGAGGAGAAACAGGAGGGGTTTGAGGGGTGGGCTTTTTGTTGTTGATTGAAGTAAGTATTGAAACCATCTCATTGTAATGACAAAAGAAGACGCACACAAGTTTTTTCAGTATGTCATTGACAGGATGCCAACCAGTGCTAAAAAATAGATTTTGGATTAACAAAAGTAATATGATCCTACGCCTGCTTTCATAAACTGAGCTTGCCTTTGAATACAGTGCCTGCTTGATCTATTTAGCTGTGTGATTATGCCTTTTCAGTACTGGCTTCCTTCAAGTTTTAGAGGGAGTTTGCATCACATTCATATAGATTTATGGAACACTGGTGGTGATTCATTCCTACATTCCTGAACTCATAAGCGGAATGGCATAATTCATGGCTCATTTATGATATGCCTTAGGAAAAGCTGCAATCTGTTCACGCTCCAGTGAATTATTAAATATTGTGCCTTCCTGAGTCAGGTTAGTATGAATTAGAAATGTTGTCTCTGGTGCATAATTTTTAACAGGGAAAACAGAAAGATGTGATAAATTAATCTTTGTTCTATCTGGAAGCAGATGTACCATCTGTTTTTTTCAACTAACCATAACAGTAGCCATAGATATCTGTAGGAAAATCCAAACTCCGATTAAAATTTCATCAGTAGACACAACTGTGCAATTTTTAATACCCTGGAACAAACAAACAAAAGCTTTCCAAGTTCTGCTTCTGTCATAACCAATTTTCAAAGTCCTGGATTCAAATCAAGAAGAATGCAAAATGGGCAAGAATGCGTGTTTTCTTCCTCCCAAACTCTGCATTCATGATTCTGAGCGTATTCTCTTTTAATGAGATGCAAAGCTTTCTTCAAGCATTTTGCCCCAAATATCTCTTCTAATCCTTAAAAAAATCCGTAGCTCCTTTCCTCATTTATCTATACAAATTATTCTTTTATTTCATGTTTTCTATTAGAAAGCATGCATAAATCACAAAATATGAAACTTTCCAATCCAGCTCTATCAAAGTGTTCAAATAGGATGAGACAGTGGGGCAGCCATTTGATCCTTCATGAAGGCAGCTGCTGACACAAGGCAGGAAATGGGGGGGGGGGGGGACCCACACGGCGATTTGAGGCCAGGTTCTGTGTTCAGTGTAAACACTGTCCTAGCCTCAGACCGGTTCCAAACATTGTAATCCAATCACATACACAGTGAAACCAGTTCCTCCTGAACTGTTTCCAGCCTGTACTATAATGTCAGTGTAGATGTGTACTATGAAAAATTATGGCCCTGGCAAGGGTGAGATTTTAACTCAAGTAGAAAATAGGCTATCACAGATGATGGGAAGCTGTGGTGATCACCAGATCTGGGAAATGCAACTAAAGTCCCTCAAATTACCCTTGTAGCCAGACTGTCCGAAGAATCCTGGTAGTTGTAGTCCAAGGGCACATCTACACTGTAGAATCAATGAATATAGCCAATAACCAGAATAATAGTATTGATCCTTTCATTGCAGAATGGAACTCAAAGATATTGTACATTATTTTCAGATCTAACTTTAGTATTTATGTGAGAGAGCAAAGGGGAAGAAGTGCAGATGGAATTGTGAGAAAATTGATTTTGTTTGTTGCATATTGAAATCATACTTTATAGAATGTCATTCAAAACCTTTGTTGATCTTTTTCTTCATTGTAACTTATTAGGATTTATAAATCATAGTATGAAGATTGTTAGAAACAGTAGACAGCAATCATATATGCCAGTGTTTTTCAACCTTTTTTGAGCCGCGGCACTTTTTTACATTTACAAAATCCTGGGGCACACGACCAACCAAAATGACATAAAAGTAGACTCTAAAACAGTAGTACATATAGTTAATATGTTTTTAAATGTATTTATACACTCAGTGTGAAACCTGGGCCTGTTTCAATGAACAAAACAAATATATGACTTCCTCTCACATATTTATACATGGCTATCATGTCTTCTCTCAGCCTTCTCTTCTTCAGGCTAACCATGCCCAGCTGTACAAGCCGCTCCTCATAGAGCTTATTCTCCAGACCTTTGTGAAATTTCACCCTGAGTGAAACTTGCTTCCAGTTAACTATGGATGTCATGAAGCTGTTATAAACAGTTCCTTGGGGGGGAGGGAGGCAACTCTTGAAAAATCCAGTAAAATAGTAAAAAAAACCAAAAATCATTTCCAAGCGGAGAGGCTCAATTTGTTTCTTGGAAACCTGTGAGGCGGCTGCTAGGACGGGGGAGAATGCTAATTTCCCACGGCACACCTGATGATCGCACACTGGTTGGGAAACACTGATATATGCCTTATATGGATTCTGTATATCTGGAAAACAGACAAAACCGGGTTTTCTTGCCATCGTTAGGCAGGGGGGAGGGAGGGAGGGAGAGAGATGGGAAGGGCCCCTTCTTCCTTCCCTTCTCAGGTAGGGAAAGCCTGTGAGGATCCCCCCTCCTCTGCCTCAAATATGAGTAAGTCAGAATCTAATCCAGTGTTTTTCATCAACAGAAGGAAGAGTAATTCAATTAAGTACCGTCAATTTGTTAATTTCTGATACTCGACAGAGCAGGCAAAGCTAGAAACTAATAAGCAATATTCCAGCAACTGGCAGCAACACTCTTACCCAACCTTGTTTCATATTCTCTGATGAAATCCAGTATCTAGCTCAAAATACTGTAGAGTAATCCCATTGAATCAATCATTTTTATCAATGAACTGTTATGCATCTTGAAATTGATTTGGTGGGTCTACCTTAGTAAGGCTTACCAACACAATGCATTTCACAACATTCCGGTAGAACCCCCCCCCCCCCTCAATGGATTATCACCTTGTCGTGGTGATGGGGCTTATGTGTTCCAGTGAATCTGTGGTCTCCTATCAGAGATATGTTAGGTGGACACAATCATCCTCCTGAGTGATTTTAATCCTAGTGTTGGACAAGATTTGTACATGTGGCCAGCAACTATAGGAAAAGATAGAGTTAGAAACAGCAACTTGAATGGCATCTTACTTCTCACCAAATGTGTGGAACATAATCTTAACATCAGCAACATGCTCTTTGGCCAAAAAAAAAACAAGTTTAAGACTTCATGGAAGCATCCCCGGTCAAAGAATTGACACCTTTTAGAGTATGTAATTATACGTGTCAGAGATCGCCGCGATGTGCTTCTCACATGACAGATGCTGATGATTGTTGGACAGACTACAGGTTAATACAATCCACAATGGCCATCAAGATCGCCTCCAAACACAGATTCCAAGGAAAAAAGATAAGGCGTAAAATAAACACCTAAGCTCTCCAAACAAATCCTTCTTCATACAACACTCAAGGAACACCCTGAAAATGTTGAGGAACATTGGAATAAACAGGAGACCTCCATCACTGCAGCCTATGAAGAAACCATTGGATACTAAACTAAGTAACATCAAGACTGGTTTGATGAAAATATTATTGAGATCAATTCATCAATAAGAAAAGGAAAGCCTTCCTTCCTTCCTTCCTTCTGTTCCATTGTCATAGATACGACTGTTTGACGTGGGCACCACTCCTGCCTTTCTGCACAAAGGGTTTTTCTCTCTCCCTTTTTGATTTTTTTTATCTAAGCAGCTTATATAAGCAGTAAAGCACTTTGCCAGCATTGTGTGAACATTTCAGCCTTTGTCAAAATGAAGAAAAGATCTGACTTCATGGCCTAATTGCACTAATGGTGCATCAATTAAAAAATAAATTAAAGCTATTTGAATTCTAATATGATGAATGATAGATATCTGATAAATATTTGTAAAAGGAACAACAACAACAAAAACAACATTATCTGCTCAGCTCTGACACACAGAAAGTCACCAAATTCTTTTCCATGCTTAGCTGGCTATAAAAGACCTTGTGTAGGAGGGTGCAATCAAAACTATCCCAATAGAGCAGGGGTGCTCACACTTTTTCAGCATGCGAGCTACTTATAAAACAACCAAGTCAAAATGATCTACCTACCCACTACTCAGAGAGCCATAAAAGCAAAATATTTGGAAATTTATTTCAGTGAGTGCCATATAATATATTTTAAGTCTGAATTCAACTAAATGTGAGTACAATAAGCCCTTGAATTTATTCATAATAATAATGATAATATACATTCAGCCTCTGCTACTACTAATAATAATAGTAACAACAACAACAGGTTCCTAGAGTAGGAGACCTCCAAGGGCCATCCAGTTCAACCTCCTTCTGCCGTAAGGGAAAAACACAATAAAAGCATTCCTCACAGATGGCAATTCAGCCTCTGATAATAATAATATCAATGGGTTCCTAGAATAGGAGGAGACCTCCAAGGGCCATCCAGTCCAACCTCCTTCTGCACCTGGGCTAGCGTCGTGAGCCTGCGGGGTGGGACTGAGACTTCCTCCTGCCCTGCCTGCGATCTACCAGGATGTCCTATGCCAGCGCTGTCCAACTTCTCCTGGCCCAAGGGCCGGAATTGCGGTCACTGATCACCTGGGGGGCCGCAGGTGATCAGTGAGCAGGGGGCGTGGCCACTCCCGGGGGCGTGGCCGGCCTTCTGCACGGCCCACCCATTTTCGGGAGGGTTCCCTGTGTGACGTTAGGGTGGGTGACGCCTGACGCCACCCAGCCTAACGTCACCCAGGGAAACTCTCCCGCAAGCCTGGATGGCTCGCAGGGGAAGCGAGCACCGCACTCGCTTCCCGTGAGCCATCCAGGCTTGGGGGAGGGTTTTCGCCCAGCACTCGCGTCTCTTTGGTCAGAGGGACGCGGGAGCCGGGCAAAAACTCCCCCGCAGGCCTGGATGGCTGGCGGGGGAAGCGAGAACCGGCGCTCGCTTCCCCCGCGAGCCTTCCAGGCTTGGGAGAGGGTTTTCACCCGGCACTCGCATCCTCTGGCGCGGGGAAAGAGGGACGAAGGAGAATGCAGCCAGCTGACTGCCTCCTCCTCGTCCCTCCTCTTTCCCCGCCCGCCCCTTGTCCCGATCCCGGGCGCCGATGCGGGAGGGGAAGGAGGAGGGGCGAAGGAGGAAGAAGGCAGCCAGCTGACTTCCTCCTCCTCGCCCTCCTCCTCCCGCGCCCGCGGCTCCACCGAGCCGCGGTGCGGGGAGGGGAAGGAGGAGGGGTGAAGGGAGGAGGAGCCAGCTCTCTTCCTCCTCCCTGTATCGCCGCCTTGTCCCTCTCTCGACGCCGCCAATGCGATGCAGTTTGCATCGGCGCCGCCGAGAGAGGCAGAAGGGGTCGATACAGGGAGGAGGAAGAGAGCTGGCTCATCCTCTCCCGCCCCTTCTTTCTCTCGGCGCCGCCGATGCGAACTGTATAGCATCGGCGGCGCCGAGAGAGGGAGAAGGGGGCGCAGGAGGAGGAGCTAGTTTCTTCCCTTCCTTGTACCACCCCTTCCCCTCTCTCACTGGCGCCGATGCGATCTGGTTTGCATTGGCGGCGCGGAGAGAGGGACGGGAGGGGGCGGTGCAGGGAGGAGCTGGCTCACTTAGAATTTTTTAAAAAAGTTAAAAATGGCGGCCGGGGGCATAGCGGGGGCCGTGTGCAACAGGCTGGGGGGCCGTGTACGGACCCAGGGCCGCCAGTTGGACAGCCCTGCCCTATGCGATCTACCATTAGATCGCGATCTACCTAATGAGCACCCCTGCAATAGAGTTTGTTGTTATGTAAAGAAGCTTATCAGACTCACAGCTGAATCATGCTTCAACAATGTTTTCCAACAGAAAGCTTCTCATGGGGCACAAACTTTGTGACATGCATGCAGGCCCATAGCCAGAAAACAATATGGGGAGTTGAAACAATATATTTTTTAGAGAATCATGGAGAGTAGGTCCATAACGCAAAATAAATTAAATTATATGACTCATGCTATTTCTTTTGTATAGACCTAATTAAATTGAAATTCTATTATAGCTAGTTTCAAGTGTTAAAAAACACCTGAAAATGACTCTTAATTGGTAATTTAGTGGCTACAAAAGAATACCACAATGCCCGTTGGAAACTCTTGAAAATTGTGTCAATACACTTTGACAGAAATCAGGCTCAATAGATAAAGTTCAATGGACACTCAAGAGCGCATATCCAGTCCGTCTTTCTTGACCCATTGTGCTTCTTATGTATGTTTTCAAACATTTAAAAGTTGAAAATGATCTTTCATTTATAGCTGTTGACACTGGCAATGTTGCAGAAATCTGAAAAAGTTTCTATCACAGACAAGACATGTGTCCAAGAGCATTTGATAGTTTTGCTGCAGGTGTAATCTTTTCCCATTTTCTACACTGCAGGTCAAACATTTCATCAGTGTGTCAGTATCTTGAGGGCATTCATTGTAAAGTTCAATGCACTTGTTCACATTGGATTTTAAATAGCCACAGTTAATAGTGTGCCGTCACACCCAGTCTGTAAATACTCAATGAAGGGCAAGGACATGGTCTCTCTATACCGGGGGATTGCTTCTTGCCTTCCTTTAGAGCAGTGGTTCTCAACCTTTCTAATGCCGTGACCCCCTGCAGTACCTTCAACTGATGCACCTCTGACCACTGAGACCTCCACGAATTACAGACCTGGACCAAACTTGGCATACAGAACCCCAATGACCAATAGAAAATATTGGAAGGGTTTGGGGGGGATTGATAGTGAATTACGGGAGAGGTAGTTCACCTACATTCAGAGAGCACTGTGAACCCAAACAACCATGGATTTGGACAGAACTTGGCACAAATACTCAATATGCCCAAATCTGAAGACTGGTAGAGTTTAGGGAAAATAGACCTTGGCATTTTCCTTTAAGGCAGATATTGCCTTAAACTTAAAGCCATCTTATGCAGCTTCCAAAACCTAACATTTGAGAACATTTTGCACTGCAGCCAGATATTTCCAAGGTCATGCGCAAAGAGCTTGATGAATATACCCTTTTGAGATGGATCTAAATCAGGCATGGACAAACTTTAGCCCTCCAGGTGTTTTGGGCTTCAGCTCCCACAATTCCTAACAACCAGTATTTGAGAACACAGAAATTCTGGACCACTCTAGCAACTACCATGTCAGATTACACAGAAGCAGCTTAAATCCACAAGCATGTGGACAATTTCAACAGAAAGGTGGAAATCATGCAAATGAACAAAATCTAGCTGCCAGTATTAAAAAAACCTCTATAATCAGGACAGTAAAAAAAACAACACTCAAAAAGCAGGGGAATTCCAGACAAGAAACAATCAGGGCCAGCTAACACCTCCCAACAAAGGATTCTCTCCCAGGCAGGAAGCAGCCAGGCTTTGAAGCTGCAAGGCCATTCAATGCTAATCAAGGTGGCCAATGGCAACATTCCCACTTGCCTCAAGCAGACAAGATTTTTTTCTCCCTCCCTGGACTTTCCACAGATATACTGTATAAAACCCCATTTTCCTAGTTTCCAACAGACCTCACAACCTCTGAGGATGCCTGCCAGAGATGTGGGCAAAACATCAGGACAGAACACTTCTGGGGCATGGCTATACAGTCTGGAAAACTCACAGCAACCCAGCAAGTAGGCTGTTAGGAATTGTGGAGTTGAAGTTCAAAACACCTGGAGGGCCAAAGTTTGATTTAAATGCAGCTTTTAGCATTAAAGGAAAAAAGTGCTCAGGATTTTCCCACTTAATACACATATTGTTGGCATGGCTGGAAATGGGTTAATTTCTCCTGCTTTTAAAAAACGTTCAGGATGTGTCACAAAAGCTAAACTATCTTAGAACATTTCTGTTATTTTTCCACTCACATACCTGGTGATGGGGGTTTGTGCTCAACAACTGGGCCTTTTGTGTTTTTCTGCAGTACTATTGATGTACCCTGAAGAAGTGTAGGATGCTTCTCTACCAGGCTTGGGCTAACTTTGCCTCTATGCCTGGTGTTAGGAATTGTGAGAGTTGAAAATCAAAACAATCTGATAGGAAACTGGGAGTTGTAGTTTGGTATGGTACTGGCTCTTTTAAACAGGGAAGGTTAAGGACCTTGTAAAATTACAACTCCTGTGATTCCATGAATCTGTGGCAGTTGGGGGATTTCCCCTTTAAGGAGTCTCTCCTTGCACTGGCGATTCCCTTTAAGGCTAGCTCTTCTCGGCTGCAGAAACAAAACAAAACGGGGGAAAGAGCTACTGAAAGAAAGAGGAGCTGAGCAGAGAAAGGAAAGAAACCCCGAAGAGGGGAGACGGATCAGGAGAAAGAAGTTTCTCCAGCAGGACTTTCTCCCAGGCACCTTTGTTTGGACTCTCCTAGAACAGCCTGCCTGCCTGCCTGCGCTGTTGGAAGAGAGAGAGGAGGGAGAAAGAGGCCTGAGCTCTGCTGCTGGTGGGGGGAGCCTCTTCCGCCCATCCCTCCCCAGGAGACGCCAGCTTGATCCAGAGGGCCATGCTGCTGCCTGCCTTCTGACTTTTGTTGCTGCCTGGCTGCTTGGCCCCGTTGCTTGCTTTCTTTCTTGTTTGGCAGCCTCTTTGCCTTCTTTGTGGTCTGGCGTCTCCCTCGATTGTTTCCCTCCTTGCCCTTTCCTCCCTCTTTCCCCCGTGTTTGATCTTCCTTCCTCTTCTTCTCCCTGACTGTCCAGTGTATCCCTCCTCCTTCCCGGCTTGTTCTTGGGGAATGCAGGCCAGGTTGCCTCCTTTCAGAGGGAAGGGGCTGGAAAGCTGTAGTTCACCCACACCAGAGAAATCAACCTCCACCGGTGACGGACCTGGATCAAACTTGGGCCAGCAAGAGCCAGCCCATACGGGGAGCCTTCCACTCGACCCCCACCCCTCCCGAGCTCACCAGGGGCGAAGGCGCAAGAAGGATGCCGTCTTTGCCTCGAAGCTCCTCCTCCGGACTCCTCGCAGCCGGGTGGGAAGAGGAGGAGCTGGCCTAGAGTGCCTGGCTGTGTTGCTGGCGCAGGGGCCAGCAGCCATTTTGAAGAGGGGGCGGGGCTTACCGAGGTGCCTTCGCGACCCCCGGAAAATGACCCCGCAACCCCTCTGGGGGTCGCGACCCCCAGGTTGAGAACCACTGCTTTAGAGGCTTGGGGCTCCCAAGGACCAAGCTGGACACTCTAGTTAACTCAAACAGTTCTTAACATGAGTTAACCTCAGTCAGACATTTTGCTTAGTTCCCCAAAAGGATAACTGAAAGATTTTACGTTACAGTCTCTTTGTAGCTGTAGTCCAGGAAGCTTTAGCCGGATGGCTGTCCAAGTCCTCTCCTTCTCTGTGGTTTCGAGGTAAGGACACTTGAAACCCCAGCCAGAAGGCCTATATTGAAGGCATGAAACTTTCCTCTGGATGCCAACGGACTGGTTTGAAGGCGCTTGAGACTCCTCGGAGCTACCCAACCTTCTGGTATGCTGGGCTTTCTGTATGAGTCCCAAGGAAAGTCAGTCTGGTGTTGGAAGATAGCTTGACCAAGGCCTGGCCTGGCAAACCTTCAGTCACGTCCTCTCTGGAGAAATCCCAGTGGTTTAATGAATATAAAAATGGCATTCTTTTCCAAATCCCTGGAAAAGGGGGTGGAACAAACTCAACTGGGCTCTGCAAACAATGATTGACAGGTGCAAAGAACCAATCAATGCAACCAAACCTTTGCAAAACTGAGCAGGCTGCAAAAACACAATACAACAGTGCAAACCTTTTGGAACTTAAAGTTTTTCATACAAGTGGTGCTTGCTGCGCCGTCACAAATAGGGAGGAACACTTGTAGTTCCTGAACTACTTCCTTGAAGGCATGGAATAGTGACTTCATGCAATAAAGTTCTGTGACTGAAGTAATTAATATTCATTCTATGATGTAGGAGCAGATTCTAGGATTGTAATCTAAAGTAACAGTTGAGCAGGGGATTGATTCGTCAGGAAAGTCTCGTCAGTTACAATGCTGTTAAGCACCCTCTCATCATTTTCCTGCTTCCTTATGCTGTGTCATAAAATTTGATCACTTGGACTGCTGATAAATAAAGCAAAAGCACTCTGACCTCAAGCATGCTATCATTTCATTGTCATATAATTGTCATGTATTTTAATTAACTTTTAACAGACTTACTGTGATAGGGAATTGCTTCTTAAATTGTCTAATGTGAGAGAACATAATTTTCCCCCAGTAGGCCAGGGAGCAATACCTTATTTACGACCATTTGTTCAATCATTTTCTTCTTTGCTAAATGCTCTTCAAGGACCAGCAGTGGATAGGCCGTGGAGCCACACCGGTTTTGAGTAGCAACTTTTATTTTGGAAAAACAACAAAGTCTATAGGTACTTTTCTGCCCTCACACTATCTTGACTATTTGGAAGGTGAACTACCTGTGCTGGGAACAGATCATAGACTATATAGTTGAATCAAACAAGAATGTATTGACTGATAAGAATTTCAGGCTTTCTCTCCTCCTGAGTTTCACTACAAAGTCTTTACGAGGAGAGGTAAAGCCTTTGAGAGATAAACACACGAAATTAGGTTCTTGAATCTTTATTTCTTCTTATTGTCTCTTTTTTTGTATGGTGTTAAATTGTCTATAACAGTGGTTCTCAAACTTTTTTAGCCTACTGCCCCCTTTCCAGAAAAACTTTTGCTCATCGCCCCCCCCTAGAAATTAATTTTTAATTTTTTTAATAGCAATTAAACAGAAAGATATATGGAAACAGATCACTATATGACCCAATATTTTGACCCAAGTAGTGGATGGACTGAAACATTGATGAGTTTGATCTGTGTGGTGTCACTTTACTTGAGTGTGATCTTGCCAGTTGGAGTCATCAACTGCAATACTGGTGCCAATACATAGTAATGGGAGAATACGCCATATACAAAAGAAGACTCATGGCAGCTCCAGGTAATGAGATTCACAGCAGCTCCAGGTAACAAGACTCACGGCAGCTCCAGGTAATGAGAGAGAGCGGATGCTGTGAGTGTGTGTTTCTGCCAGTTGGAATACCCGGGCAGGCGTTGATTGGAAACTGCAGTGCCTGCCCCCTTGCTCTCCTCAACCCCACCCACGGCGCACAGTCTTATGTGCCATGAACGGAGTTGAGGAGAGCAAGGGGGCGGGCACTGTGGTTTCCAGGCAATGCCTGCCCAGGTATTCCAACTGGCAGGTGCACATTCACAAACGTACAAGTGTGTGCGCCTGCCAATTGGAATGCTCGTTGGCCATGTGCGCCATGGGCGGAGTTGAGAAGAGCAAGGGGGCACTGCCTGGAAGCCGCAGTGCCTGCCTCCTTGCTCTCCTCAACTCCACCCACGACACTCAGTCTTGGAAACCGCATGCACATGCACATGGCCCTTTCCTTTCCCACCACCCCCTTACAGGGGGTCAGTGCCCCCAAAATCTTCGGAGCCTCCCACTGCCCCCTTTGAACATCCCATCGCCCACCAGGGGATGGTACCACCCTCTTTGAGAATCACAGGTCTATAAGATAGTCCCAATATTTAACTCTGACTGGATTTGAATACAACTCATACAACTCTGACTGGACATGCTATTTGTAGACCTACTGGCCTTCATCTCTCTTCACCTTCCAGTCATGAAGAGGCTGACTTTTCCAAGACCAGAAGTGCCTTGCCAGAGGCTCTGCTTCCTGAGGGGATTCTTAAAGGGGCAGGGTGATGGAGACTTCAAAAGCAAAGAGGGTGTCTAGACTGACCCCCCCCCCCCAAGAAACTGTACATAAAATATTAATTCCCTCTAACTAAAAAAGGGCTTAACTAGGGGTAAACAGTAAGAGTCTTCATGGGGCATGACAGGTACCTGGCATATAAAGTGTGTGCACACACAAACCTAGAGTTACATAACTGAAATTTGGTTGGGTTAATACTCCATTTAGTGCATTTACTGTTTCAAAATTTTATACAGATGTGAGAAAAAAATTACTACCTTTGCTTTTTCAGTGCAAGTCAATGACAGACTAGTGATCTGAATTCTTGATTTGGATTTGAATAAATCAGATTGGGTCCAGATTTAGTCATTACAAAAAAATCATTTCCAAAATATGAATATCAACATTGCCACCAAACCTTTCGTTGATGTGGGAATATATGTTCCACCAGATATTGCTGACCTGTAACTAGGGTTGCCACTTTTTGAGATAAGAGTAAGGAACATTTACCTAAAAATACGGGATTTTTTCACAAAATAAGGGACACTTCATAAAAACTTGAAAATCATCAATTTGATTTTCAAGTTTTTAATGAATTGTCCCTTATTTTTGTGTAAAATCCTGTATTTTTAGGCAAATGTCCTTTACTCTTATTTCAAAAAGTAGCAACCCTACCTGTAACTCCCATAGATGAGGAATTGCAAACTTTTCTAAGCTCTCAAAGTGAATGAAAAGTATTTCATTGCATAATAGTTGTACTTCCTCTCCTTTTTAAAGAAGAGGGAAATCTGCCTTTATTCTCTGGTTTCTGTTATTGCTTTTAAAAATAAAATTACATGCCTTACCTCCAAAAAGGGGAGCAAGATGAGGAATGATCCAGCCTCAAACAAACGGCTCCATTGCTGTTTCTTTTTCTTTCTTTCTTTCTTTTTTAACTGAAAACCCATTTTGGACTGATTTTCCCTTCCTTCTTTCCCTGAAAGCAGGGCAATTTAAGAACTATAAAATTGAGTTGGAATGGAAGAAATAGAGTAAATAAAAAGGTTAAACAAGTAGCAAAATAAATTTTAAAAAATCATTCGACACAATAGATAGATATGTTATCCCAACCTTTTCAAAAGTTGTTTATCATTGGTCATTGTCAAGTGTTTGTGTGCTGGTATTCTTCATTTCCTAGTCTTGGTGTATTTTCATTTGAATGATACATTTTGTGGTTGATGCTTAAAGTATTATGCCTATTGATGTCACTAGAGGCTGTCCCTTGTAATATCACAAGATACCATCCCTTTGTCTTGGGGTTTCGCTCCAGAATCTCAGGGCCTGTGCCAGTCATGATCTGGTGACCTTCCCATCAATATACTTGTTAGCATTGAAGCTGGGGCAAGACTACTATTTTTTGCTCTTAACAGATAGATAAGATCCATTCTGTGACATCTCTCTCTTTTCTTTTATCTTCAAAAACCCAATGTAATTGGATACTAAGTCACTATTCCAGAAAATAAGCAGGGATGTTCTGAGTCACAGCCAAAGGTTATTGCTAAAATAAGGGCTTAATCAGTGGGCAGTATTGTTAGATCTCCTATCATTTTAGCAGAGGGTCGAGGATGCATCCATAGCAAGGGCATGGATGAAGCTGACTCATAATATAATTGACACTGTACCTTTCCTAGCCCTGATTCTTTGCTTGTGCAGCCTCTCTTCCCAGGTCAGTAAGTAGTGTTGATTTTTTTCTATTACTGAGCGGAAACATTATATTCACTTCATTGAGAGCCTTATCTCAGATTAAAGAAATCACAGGATGTCAGTGAAGACTGAGTTTATAGCACTGATAAAGAGAAAATCTGAAATTAATCTGGAGAAATGCTTTCAAAATAAGTTTTCCCCATTTAATCTGAGAGTGACCATCTAAACCTTGCTGGAAATTCTCCCATCATGATCAAAATTGAAAATAATAACCTTGCAGGAACACCAGTAGTACCAGCCCAGGTTTTCCCCCCATTTTTTAAAAAAGCAAAGCCCTAATAATAATCATCATCATCATCATTGGCACACTGGGTGCAGTGCCTAAAGGCCTTGGCCTGCACTTAAACACAATCGGCGCTGATAAAATTACCATATGCCAGCTGCAAATGGCCACCCTACTTGGATCTGCACACATTATTCGCTGATACACAGTCCTAGACACTTATTATTTATTTATTATTCAAACTTGTATGCTGCCACTCCCCAAGGGCTCGGAGCGGCTCACGACATCCAGTAAAACACATCATAATACAGAAAATGTAGTCAATACAACAGCCAGCAGAGTGATCTTGTTTGCTGTGTGCTAATCTTGTTGTGTTTCTAATAATAATAATTATTATTATTATTATTTATGAAACATGAAATAAAATAAACTAAATATAGCTTATAAACAACCGAACTTAGATGATCCATACTTACTAGGCATGGTTTAGAACCCAAAAATAGGGAATCGAAAATCCAATTGGGGGGGGGGGTTGATTAGTAATAGAAAGACTTACAAAAAATTTTCCAAAATTTCTAAAATGTAACGTAATTACTAACAAAATTCGTTAGTAGTTCGTATGCCAGCGCATGCGCATTCCAGATGGTTTTGGCCTACAACTCCCAGAAATCCTAACAGCTGGTAAATTGGCTGGGATTTCTGGGAGTTGTAGGCCAAAACTTGAATAAATCACACTGAATTCTAGATGGGACTCTCCAAATAGGAAGGAGGAAGGGAAGGAGGGAGGGAGGGAGGGGGGTATTCTATTCTTGGACTCAGAAGTAAATCCACAAAGGAGGGCACTTCATCCAACCTCTCTGCAAAGTGGTTTGAACCGATAATTCAAATCAAACAAAAAGCTCTATAAAGGTCGACGGTACCTTGCTATATTTACGACAAATATATAGAGATTATCCTTATCATTTCAGATTATCTCCGGACCACGTGAAACCAGTTCTTTTGCATTCGGATTTAGTCTCCAGGTCCCGATGAAACCCAGGGGGGTGAAACGGCTAGACCGTCGACCTTTATAGAGCTTTTTGTTTGATTTGAATTATCAACGCACTTTGCGGTTGGATTACAAATACTTGTTTTATATATGAGGACTGATCTTTGCCAACTTCGACAAGCTCTATGACTTTCCGTTTGATAAATAATATGTACTATGGTGTAATTTACATTGGAATACGAGTATATGAATATTGGATATACCTGTTTCACTACTTTGGAACTTACCACATGGGAATATTGGAATACAAATATTGAATTACACCTTGAGTCTTGACTCCCCTTCTTTTTTATGATAAACATAGCCAGTAATATTAGTCAATGCAATATCGGAAGTTAAATCAGTCAGAAGTCAGTGCTTCTTGCCCTTATGCAACATTGGATCCCTCAGTGCAATGACCTCCAGATAGTTTTTACTTTAGCTCCCATCAGTCCTATTTGGTCAATGGTCAATGATGTTGAGAGTTGCACTAAAAAAACCTACCAGGGTACAACAAGTTGGAGAAGACTGCACTATGTTCTTGTTGGTAAAATAAGAATAAATTGATGTCCAGCTAGAGCAAACAGTATGTTTGGAACTGTGGCTGTGAAAACGAACAAAAATCCTAAGTCCTTCTTCTTAACCAACAACAGCAACACAAACACTGAAAAATGTTTGGCTCAAATCTCCAGTTTTCCTAACCCCATTAAACATTTGTATCCAATAATGCTATCTTTTTCCCTTTTTTTTTGCAATTTCTACTGAACTTTTTTTTAAAAAAAGTATGGGTTTATGACTTCTATTTTTCAACTCAAGACCTTTCAAAGGGAAAGAACCAGACTTGATTTCCGTCACACATTTTGGAGTGGCAGTAAGAAAGCAGAATAATCTTACAACCACTCTTAACATTCAGAGCCCATCGTCTCAGACAAAATTGCATTTGGATTGAACAAACTCTATCTAGAGACCCCCTTCAAACCAGTGCTTGGAAAAGTTAACTTTTTTCAAACACTCAGAATTTTGCAGTCAGCACAGCACAACAATGGCCATGTAAGCAGGACCTTCTGGGAAAGGATGAAGTAATCTTTTCAAACTCTAATTCAGACAGATCAAAGATGCCTCATGAAATGTGATTATTGGAGAGGAGGTCATTTGCCTAGATTACTCCATTTGTATGAGTAAACAAATGTGTGCGAGAGCATCATATCATAATTCATGCAGCACTCATGACTGCATCAACTACCAGAGAGTCCCTTATAATTAGAGATTTGCTAAATCAATAGCTCCACCTGTTGACAATTAAAGAAACTACTGCTGGAGGTCGGTGGCAGATATGTTGATTTATTCTGGCTTTTTTTAGTACAAACTTTCTGAAATGCATAATTTAAAAAAATAAATTGGGCAGAAAGACCTTGAGATTTTTAAAAGAAAGCTGAATTTGAGAGAAAGCAAAACGGAAACATTGCCCATTAAAGGAGACAGCATTAACTGTTCAGCTCTTAACATCTGGCTTTGAATATGTAGATCAACCCACCTTGATCAAATTGGATTAGAGTTGCATCTCTTTCTTTTTACTACAGGCAGCTCATGTTTCGCATATACATGGAGAGTCAGTAGAACATAATTCACCAGCATATTGTTATTCTCATTCTTGTCATTGTTGTGTGCTTTCAAGTAATTTTTGGTGTATGGTGAATCTAGGTTGTGTGCAGGAGGCTGACATTATTCTTGGTAACAGTAGTTTATCAAGGCCCAGACTGAACAGACAAAAGGCTAAAGAAAGGGTTGGACAAAGACAACAAGTATCAAGCAGCGAGTGGACAATAATCTCAAATAAACAGGTAAGGGGAATGTCCCATGGGTTTATATGTCTTTATACTAATGCCCAGTGCAAGATGAGCTTGAACTCCTACCACAACAAAACAGTTATGATGTAATAGGCATAACTGAAACCTGGTGGGATGAGTCCTATGATTGGAATGTAGCAATGGAGGGGTATAACCTATTACAGAGAAATAGACCAAACAGGAGAAGAGGTGGAGTAGCATCATATGTCCAAAATATTTACACCTGTGAAAAGATGCAAGACTTCAATCCTGAAAACCAGGCTGAAAGCCAGGGAATAAGGACTGAAAAGATGTGTAGATCTACTACAGACCTCCAAGCCAGATGGAAGAACTGGATGAAGCCTTCCTTGACAAGATTACCAAACATGCAGAAAGAAGAGATATAATAGAAATGGGGAACTTCCACTACTCTGCTAGTTGTTGGAAAACAAACTTTGCCAAGAGTACAAAATCCAACAAATTCCCCACTTGCCTTGCAGACAATTTTATTGTCCAGAAGGTAGAAGACGCAACAATCATTTATTCTGGATCTGATCTTAACCAAAACTGAGAACCTGGTCAATTGAGTGGAAATGGTGGGATCCTTAAGTTGGAGTGAACATCTACTCCTAGAGTTTGTGATACAAAGGAAGAGTGGAACTAAGAGAAGTGAAACACACATTCTAGACTTTAGGAGAGTTGACTTAAGGAAATTTAAGGAAATGTTGATTGTGATTCCATGGACAGGAATACTAAAAGAGAAGGGAGTTAATTATGAATGGGAATTTGTTAAAAGTGAGTTACTGAAGGCACAATTGCAAACAGTGCAAGCAAGGAGAAAAAATAGGAGAAGTTTAAAACAACCAGAATGAATGTCCAAATAACTTTTAAGTGAGCTAAGTTTTATAAGAGACATGCACAAGAAATGGAAAAGGAGGGAAATCACCATAGAGGAAATCAAATTAATAATGAACGTATGTAGGAAAAATATTCATAAGGATGAGGCACAAAAGGAACTCAGGCCTGGCAGAGAGATTAAAACCAAGAAAAAGGGGGTTCTTTGGTTATGTCAGTACAGAAAAGGAAGGAAAATGAAATTGTAGGGCCTCCGTGAGGAGAAGATGGTGAAATGCTAGCAGGGGATAGGGAAAAGGCAGAGATGCTCAACACCTTCTTTGCCTCAGTCTTCTCCCAAAAGCAATACAGAGTGGACAAGGTAATAGGGGAAATGCAACCCAAAATAAATAAAGAGGTAGTCCAGGAATACTTGGCTACTTTAAATGAAGTCTCCAGGGCCACATGAACTACATCCAAGGGTATTGAAGGAACTAGCAAAAGTAATTTCAGAACCACTGGCAACCATCTTTGAGAATTCTTGGAGAACAGGAGAAGTCACAGCAGACTGGAGGAGGGCAAATGTTGTCCCTATCTTCAAGAAGGGAAAAAAGAGGACACAAACAATTACTGTCCAGTCAGCCTGACATCAATACTAAGAAAGACTAATCTTATCTGTTTTTCAACAAAGTTACAAGCTTGTAGATGCAGGGAATGCTGCGGATGTAGCATATCTTGATTTCCATAAGGTTTTTGACAAAGTCCCCATGACCTTTTTGGAAGCAAACTAGTCAAGTGTGGGCTAGGCAATACTATAAGGTGGATCTGTAATTGGTTAAGTGACCAAACCAAAAGGGTGCTCACCAATAGTTCCTCTTTAGCCTGGAAAGAAGCAGCTAATGGTGTGCCACAGGGTTTGGTCCTGGGCCCGGTACTGTTCAAAATCTTAATGACTTGGATTAAGGTTTAGAGGGTGTGCTTATCAAGTTTGCAGACACCAAATTAGGAGGAATGGCTCATACTCCAGAGGAAAGGATCAGAATTCAAAATGACCTTAACAGATTAGAGAGCTGGGCCAAAACTAACAAAATGAATTGCAACAAGGACAAACGTTAGGTACTACACTTAGGCAGAAAAAAATGAAATGCAAAGATATGGGATGGGTGATGCCTGGCTCGACAACAATCCATGTGAGAAAGATCTTAGAATCTTCGCAGACAATAAATTGATGATGCACCAACAGTGTGATGCAGCAGCTTAAAAAGCCAATGGGATTTTGGACTGCATCAAAAGGAGTAGAGTGTCTAGATCGAGGGAAGTCATGGTGCCTCTCTATTCCACTTTGGCTAGACCTCACATGGAATACTGTGTCCAATTCTTGGAACCACAGTTCAAAAGAGATATTGACAAACTGGAAGGTGTCAAGAAAAGGGCGACCAAAATGATCAAAGGTCTGGAGACCATGTCTTATGAAGAGTGTCTTAAAGAACTGGGTATGTTTAGCATGCTGAAGAGAGGGTTGAGAGGAGACATGATAGCCATATATAAATATGTGAAAGGATGTCATAAGGAAGAGGGAGCAGACTTGTTTTCTGCTGCCCTTGAAACTAGGACTAGGAGCAATGGGTTCAAATTACAGAAAAGGAGATTTCACCTGAACTTTCAGAAGAACTTCCTGACTGTAAGAGTTGTTCAGCAGTGGAACTCTCTGCCTTGGAATGTGGTGGAAGCTCCTTCCTTGGAAATTTTTTAACAGAGTCTGGATGGCCATCTGCCAGGGATACTTTGATTGTGCTTTTCCTACACAGCAGGGGGTTGGACTAGATGGCCCATGTGGTCTCTTCCAACTCTATGATTCTATGATTCTACGATTCTATCATGGGATTTTTGTGGAAATATTTGTTCAGAGGGGATTTGCCTTTGCCTTCCTCTGAGACTGGGAAAGTGGGGGTTGCTCATGGTCACCCAGTGGATTTCATGGTCAAGTGGGGTTTGGAACTCTAGTCTCCAGAGTTCTAGTCTAATACTCAAATCACTGCATGGCTCCTTTAGACAGTTGCAATGTCTGTGGAAGTTTCACTCTGTGATTCAGGCCACATTTGTTAGGATAACCTGAAGTACAAGTGGATTGTTGTTTTTAACCTATGATATTTGTTTGTTTTTATCTTGTTATTTTAACTGTAATTTTATTGTGGCATCGAATCATTGCCATTGTTAGCCGATCTGTGTCCCCCCTGCGGGGGTGAGAAGAGTGGGGTAAAAAGTGCAATAAATAAAATAAAATAAAAATATGTCCACCAATGTTTTCTACTAGGTTTCTGAGAAGTTAGTGTGTGGCCTTGTACAAGGAACAATGCAGAATAATAAAGTCTGCGTCACTAAGTAGGAGATGTAGAACAATAAAACCTGAATCCTACCTGATGAGTCACACACACACTTTATTGGTATACAACAGGAAGATCACAACACAGATGTATACAAGGGGAAGTCATAGATTTAAAAGTTACTAATCTCAAGAATAAAATTTGCAACAGTCTCACAAAATAATGCATCAGACTTGTACAGAAGATATAGAATCTGATAACACCCTTGCCATTGGTAACACTGTGAAAAAAAGGAATTCCTGTGTTTCATTTGTATAGTCATATTTGAGGCAAACAAACAGTGAATGGTGGTGTTTCAACAGAGACCAAGTCATAAGTACAAACTCTTTTGGAACATTCCACATTTATATATTTTTATGTGGCAACATGTATTATATCTTACAGATGACTGTAGTTCAGAAATGTCCAGGCCTCTAACAACAACATCCGTATTGAGGAGATATGAGAGTTGTTATGCATTTACTGGTGTATCTGAAGGGCAATATATTGCTCACAGTGAACTCAATTACAGGCTGTGTATACTTATCCAAAATGCATGAGAATGTTTTGGATTTTTTCTGATTTTGGAAAACTTGTCTTACAATATATGTACATAATGGGATATCTGACCTCATTATACTTACCTCTAGAAGTGTTGTATGATGCTTCCACTCCAGCTGGAGGACAGATGGGCATGCCACCCATCACAGGACATGGATGAACTTCCTGTGGTGGCCCCTCCTCTAACTGGAGCCTAGGTGACGCTTTCCCTGTGTGATGGGGAAAGCGTCATTGCGAAAGAGCAGAATGTGGGGCAACAGATTTGGCCCAGCTGCCTCTGATTAATATGGTCAGGTCCATCTTCGTGTTGGGATGCATGTATAAACATGAAATTCATTTATGCTTCAAATACACCTTATGCAATTGTGATAAAATAGTGAAGAGCAGAGACATCACACTGGCAATGAAAATCCGCATAGTTAAAGCAATGGTATTCCCCGTAGTTACCTATGTATGCGAGAGCTGGACCGTAAGGAAAGCTGAGCGAAGGAAGAAGATGCTTTTGAATTGTGGTGTTGGAGGAAAAATCTGAGAGTGCCTTGGACCGCAAGAAGATCAAATCAGTTCATCCTCCAGGAAATAATACCTGACTGCTCACTGGAGGGAAGGATATTAGAGGCAAAGATTAAGTTCTCTGGCCACATAATGAGAATACAGCTTGGAGAAGATAATGATGCTGGGGGAAATGGAAGGAAAAAGGAAGAGGGGCCAACCAAGGGCTGGATGGGTGGATGTTATCCTTAAAGTGACTGGATTGACCTTGAAGGAGCTGGGGGTGGTGACGGCCGAAAGGAAGCTCTGGCGTGGACTGGGTCATGAGGTCACGAAGAGTCAGAAACAACTGAATGAATAAACAACAACAAAACACCTCATGCATATAGCTTGAAGGTATGTCCATACTTCATTTTTAATAATTGTATGCATAAAATAAAACCTATGTGCACTGAACCATGAGAAAGTAAAGGTGTCACTATTTTAGCTATCCGTATGGATGATTTTGGAGTATTTCAGGATTCTGAATAAGGGGTGCTCAACCTGTATCAAAATCTTGCCATGCCTCCACAACCCTGGTAATAGTGTAATCACTAGAGTGCAAAGAAATAAATTCAAATATCTATATTAGTAATCATATAGTGAGTACAAGGATAGTAAATACACATATGAGAGACACTGATTCCCAGTCCTACCGCAAGTTCAATGTCTAATAAAGATGTTGATATAGTTCTTCTTGGTATAAATCCACAGCTAAAATCCACGGGGGTGCTGGGATATTTATAATCCAAAGATCGATAAATCCAGTAGCGGTAGGAACTCCGAAATCCGGGGGAAGGTGTCCAAGAGCCTAAGTAGGAGTTGGTTGAAGAGGAAAGGATTTGGTCACCCCTCCTATATGGCACGGGGTTATGCTCTTGGTTCTACTTAGTATGAAGTTGGTTACCATCTCCTTTCATGCCACGCCTTGAAAAAAACCACTTTGGGAGAAACGGACCTGTTATGGCCTTAGGATCACCAGCATTTGTTTACCATCGGCGTTTTGGACAACTAGAGCATTTGCATTGAGGAATCTACAATCCTTTCCTCTTTAACCAACTCCTACTTAGGCTCTTGGACACCTTCCCCCGGATTTCGGAGTTCCTACCGCTACTGGATTTATCGATCTTTGGATTATAAATATCCCAGCACCCCCGTGAATTTTAGCTGTGGATTTATACCAAGAAGAACTATATCAACATCTTTATTAGACATTGAACTTGCGGTAGGACTGGGAATCAGTGTCTCTCATATGTGTATTTACTATCCTTGTACTCACTATATGATTACTAATATAGATATTTGAATTTATTTCTTTGCACTCTTGTGATTATACTCGTTGTGATTATAGCCATGCTTGTTTATCTAATAGTGTATTCACTAGCATACTGCCTCAACACTCTAAATGGCATCATGTAAGCATAGGAGGGAGCTATTTGTCTTAGGTTTTACAAAGTTATCAGCTCCACAAAAACATTAAGAAAAATAATTCTAAAGAGTGAGAACCCAAAGTAATTTAACAAAGATCGCCTGTAGTTTAATGAGCATTGGAATGTGGTCTGAAAATGTGGGACTGGATGAAGATTATGGACTTCATCCCACAAAAAGGGGGGAGTGGGTGGAATCGTTTTCTTTGTATGGTGTTTCATGTTGTTCTGCTTTTAAAGGTGGAGAATTTGCTCACTCTCACCATACAGAATCACCTCTTTCTAGCTCAACCATTTCAAAGATACCAGCACACTCTTTGAAACATACATCCTTTTTGAAACACCACTTTCCATGGACTCGTTCCTTTGAAGCCCCTACACTAAAGGAGATGGGCATCCTTTCCTTTTGGAAGCACCACTTTCCATGGGCTCATTCCTTTAAAGCCCCTACACTAAAGGAGAGTTCCAGCACATTATTGGATGCATTCTTGGTAACACAGACATCTTTTGATTGATTGATTTCCCTGATGTTGTTGTTTGTGTTCCATTTGTGACTTCAAGGAGCTTCCCAGTGTAAAGAAATGTCACTATGTTCTCTTTCTCAGTCCTAGTTTCATTAAATTAAATTAAATGCTGCAGAATCACAAAACCAATATTCCAACAGAAAATTCAATGGTAGTTGTTTTTATTGACCTACAACTTGAGAACTTTATGATATGCAGACAGTTCTGAGTCATGGAAAAAATGTTAATAAATTTCTTTATTTTGGAAAGGAACAGAGAAAAGATTGCTATATTTTCTTAATGTATGTATATGACTAGTTTTGGAAAGGAGCTATCTATTGTGCTGAATCTATTTGGGGATTAAGATTAGTATAATGGATATCTTGTGTAAAATATGGGCTAAACCACTGATTCTCAAAGTGGGCGGTACCACCCCCTGGTGGGCGGTGAGGTGATCCAAGGGGGTGGTGGGAGGCTGAGGGGAATTTGCGGGGTGGTGAACCCCTTTAAGGGGGCGGTGAACAATTGGCCATTTAGAAGGGGTCGCACGGCCCTCTTCTTTGGCCCCCGCCCCCTTTGCTTTGACCTGGATATTAGATATTTGGATTAGAATTTGTAAGAGTAGCAACATTATTTATGAAGTAGCAACAAAAATATGGTTGGGGGTCACCACAACATGAGGAACCTTATTTAGGGGTCGCGGCATTAGAAAGGTTGAGAAACACTGCATTAATACATATATCTTTCTGTTTAATTGCTATTAAATTAAAAAAATTCTAGGGGGCAGTAGGCCAAAAAAGGTTGCGAACCACTGGGCTAAACTATTGAGGAGATCCAGCACTTTCCCATCCCACAGGATATGTAGTTGTGGACAGTATTCTCACTCTGTGCACCAGACAAGGTCTTGCCTTCAGCACACATAGTATTTGGGGAATTTCCTCCCACACCTATAATGGCTGGTGAGGCTTGAGAAAGAATGAATGCAACCAACAGGAAGGCAATTTTTGTAAAGGTCTCAGGCTAATGTTGCAAGTAGTCTTGCAGTGAAGTTGTGATGGTGGCATTCCACTTTCTACCTTGCTCCACCAATGAGCTCTCCTCATAGGCCCCTTCCGCACAGCTGAATAAAACCCCACATTATCTGCTTTGAACTGGAATATATGGCAGTGTGGACTCAGATAACCCAGCTCAAAACAGATATTGTGAGAATTTCCGCCATGATTTTCTGGGTTATATGGTTGTGTAGAAGAGCCCCCAGTCTCCCCTTCATTGGTTATTTTGGTGCTAATGTTTAAACACCTTCTTGGTGAGCTACAAAGCAACTTCACATCCTATGCAAACAAATGTTCACTTTCTCCAGCATAATTTACCTTGAGACATGTCTTACTCCTCCTAGAACCACAAAAGTGTCACAATTCTTTGAGACTTCAACCAGTTCCTTGAGACATAGCAAGGCTAATAATAAGGATTATAACACTATGTAACATTATTTTTGTTCCTGGGTTACAGCCATAAAAGTGAAGTTTCTGGGGTATAACAAGTACTTTCAAAGTAAGTACCACGCAATTAAACAGGAAATAACACCTTATAATAATAAAACTTTATTTTCCGCTCTCTCTCCCTGGGAGGACTCAGGGCAGATTACAATAAAAAAAGAAACAGAAAAAGTTTAAAATGTTGTTATATAATACGATAATGCAGAGCGTCCAAACTTTTTAAGCCAATGGCCAGCTCACAGTCCCTCAGCCTGTTTTGGGGCTAGGGTGGGGTGGGGGGGGTCAGACTATAGTTTGACAAAAAGATGAACACATTCCTATGCATGCTGCGTATGCCTTATTTGTAGTGCAAAAAACCCACGAAACAACAGTACAATATATAAAACGAAGAACAATTTTAACCAACGTAAATACACCAGTCTTTCCATTGGAAATGTGTGCCTGCTTTTGGCTGAGAGAATCAAGTTAATTAGAATTGTTGTTGTATCCTTTTCTGGAGGTTCTTCAGCAGAGGTGGCACAGCCATCTTTTGTGAGTGCTTTGATTGTGGAGGGGCGGGGGGCTTATGATTTTTTCCCAAGGGAAGAGCAGCAGCAAAGAGCAGCCTTTTGGAAAATGTGGGGTGGTGGCATGGGACGAAGGTGGGGTGAAGGGAGGGAAGCCAGACAGGTGCTCGACCTCCAGGGCCCGCCGTTCCAGGTCATACAGCAGTGGCAATGGTGGCAGTGGCAGCAGTGAGTGCCTGAGCGAGCAAAGCAGTTGGGGAAACTTTGTTTGCAAAGAAATAAAGAAAAGGTTGTTGAGGTTGTGAGAGACAAGGGGCCACTGGAATGGGATGCCCAAAAATGGAGCCACCTGAGGAGAAGGCGATGCTTAATCGAGGTGATGGGAAGCAAGAGGCCGCCACCTCTCTTTCCTCCCAAGGAGCCCACATTTTCCGAGGTCCTGATTCCCAAGAAGGAAGGAAGTCAAGAAAGGGAGGAGGGAAAGACGCAAGGGGTGGGAGGAGGGAGGCCTGGAAAGAGAGGGCCGGTGGAAATTTGAACAGGGACTGTAATTGGCCCTCAGGCTGGACTTTGGACATGCTTAGTATAAATAATAATAATTATTATGTTATTTATACCCTACCACCATCTCCCAGGGGGAATTGGGGCAGCTCACAAGCACTCAAGGTGCAAACACACACAATACAAATAGTGGAAAGACAAGCACAAAACAATAATGACTAACATCATAAAACTCCCCTGGTTAAGATCAGCAATAGCTGCAGACCAAAACAAACGGTAATCAATATCTGTCTCATAAAGTGCACAGTGACATAATCTCTAGGCCCTCGAATTTCTAAACATGGTCAAAGGCTTGTTTTAAAAGCCATGTCTTCAATTGTGTACTTAAGACTTGTAGAATGAGGGCTAGCCTAATCTCCCTGGGGAGGACATTCCAAAGTCAGGGTGCCACCACTGAGAAGGCCGCCTCTCTCGTCCCCACCAACTGCACTTGAGACGGAGGCAGGACAGAGAAAGGGGTCTTCCTGGTAGATAATGGGTAGAGGGCAAGAGGTCACACACTTACCTTATTTCCTTCATCCCTGCTCCTTCCCTATCTCCCTAAATTGATCAGGGAATCATGAAAGGTCATGTAATTCAGGTCCATTCCATGTGTGTTTCCCATTTCTTATCAACTTCCCTTTTCTGTTCTCATATATCTGCTGCCAGTCAATATATCCCTGATCCAGGGACGTAGCCAGGATTTTGATTTGGGGGGGGGGCTGAGTTTGGTTCGGGGGGCGGAGTGAGACTGGGTGGAAGAGGGTCTACCCTAGCAAACCTTTTGTATTGTTATCCCAATAACCCCATTAATGTGGGATTACTGAGCATGGTGATCAGATCATGATATGAATAAGCATAACAGTTTAAATAATGTACCAGTAAGGCCTTTTCGCTGACCACCCTGAGAATTTCGGGGCTGAAGCCCCCTTAGCCCCCTGGCTACATGCCTGCCCTGATCCATAATGTTGCTCTACTTAGGAATTGAAGGATGCACCTACACTAATTAATACAGTACATTAATGCAGTTTGACATCACTTTAACCACCATGATTCAATTCTATGGAATCCTGGGATTTCTAGTTCGGTGAAGCACCAGCACTCTTTGGCAGAAAAGGCTAATGACCTAATAAAATAACAGCTCCAGGACCCTATAGCATTGGGCCCTGACAGTTCAAGTGGTGTCATGCTGCATTATTTTACAGTGTCTCTCTCTCTCGGCATTACTTCGCGAACGAAGATTCAGGAAGGACTCATCCCACGCTTTTTACAAGCGCGTTGATGACTAAAAAGGCCAATCTGAGATAGGCAAGTTCGGTTGCAGAAAGCGCAGCAGAAAGTCTCCTTGGGTGATGTTTTTCCAAGTTGCGGTTCTTTCTGCGTTGTCGTTTCTCTTCGAGCTTTGTTCGACCGCATCGGAAGATGCCCGTTGGCCGCGGCTAGCCAACCAGGTAGACGGGGATGAGCTTTCGTTAGGCCACCTTTTCTAGGCCCCTCTCCATACGGAGCAAGCAGTGCTCTCCTTAAAAAGGCTGCTTGGTCGTTCAGGATGCTGCCGAACAAGACTGTCATCTCCCGGGTCAGTCTCGAGCGACCAAAGTCCTGAACCGCCTGCATGCAGGGTTGGGTCTGCGGCTTCCAGTGCATCTTTACACCTACCGTTTCGTCCCTCGCCTATCGCTACAGGGCTTTTTCGGAAGTTGGATGTGTCCTTCGAGCCTGTGCAATGGATTTTTCTGGTGGAGCGCAGCGTGCAGAACTGGCCTCACCCTTTAAACCAAAGGTTCATCTGCCAGGGCCTAGCAAGCTTGGACGGTGGCAGCGAGGTCCTCAGGTCGTAGGTTTGGTTCGAGTTTCCTTCTCTTAGATGGTTGACCTTACAGGGTTAGACGAGCACCATCTGCCCGGGTTTGAAATCAGAGTTTTCCTTCTCTTTGGATGGTTGCCAAAAGGCTAGAGAGCCCATCCTGCCCATTGACACTCTTTGTCAGACCCTTCGGTTGTGACCTGTCTGGTATGGGAGGCCCTACCGCCGGCTATTATGCCACCGCCAGCATAGCTCACAACTTCACTAGGGTGCATAAGCCTCTCCCCCCACTGCAAGGGGCGCCAATGGAGAGGATTTTACAGTGTAGATGCATCCTAAATCCCAGAGCTCAGAACAGGGTTTTTTTTTTACAAAAGCATCTTGGATTCCTTATTCATAATGATCACTGGATACTTTTAGGACTCATAGTCCCAAAAAGTAACTTTTATCCCAGTGAAGATGAATCCATAGCATAAGCCGTGGGTCAGTCAAATGATAGTAGAGGTGAGCCAAAATCTGTTCCAGCATATTTTGTTTGTTCATTTTTAATTGTGGCCTGTGAGCTGTAAGGTATGGTCAGAGAGATATCCAACAGTTGCATTGTTGATGCCAAAGCATTCTTGAATAAAGTCAGCATCTCAGTGAAAGACTTCTATGAAAAATCTTATTTATTTTATGTCCTACCTACTCACCCCTGCCCGTCAAAATGTGACTTGAGGCAGTTTACAAGTGAGGCGGTTTGCAAGATTAAAATAGCTACGGATAAAAGGAAGGGTTGCTAAAACACAAGAGAGTAGCATTGTTAAAATGTAATTAAACTAGCTATATTAAAATGCTGATGAATTAAAAATAAATGAAACACATCCAATTTTTTTGAAAGAAGAAATACAAATCTATTAAAAGCCTTTTCCTTCAAATAGTCAGCTAGTTTTCAAGCCCCTAACTAGAGTTATTTTAAAAGTATTTGCTTGCCAACAGAAAGATTCCAGAGAGGGAGTGGGACTGCCATTGAAAATAAGTTGCTTTTGGAGTTTCAGCTCCCAGAACTTCTCCAGCCACAATGGCTAATTCCACTAACACCACCCCATCCGCCCTCACCCACCTGCCATCATCTATTTCATGCTCCGTTAAGAACAGTATATGTGATTTGTTTGGGTGGAATTGCTCTGAGAGAGAAGAGGATAACATTATTAGAGGCTGAGGTTGACATCCTGTTATATAATTGTTTTGTATTGTCATCTGAGATCATGGCTCTATTGCTACAACTGCAAATGATCCTAAAACCAATCTTCAAACCCAGTCAGCCATCCTGAGCAATGGATGTTTAATTTGTTTGCAACCAGAGCACTGCAGGATGAAGGAACCAACCCCAATTCTTTATCTCAATGTTGCCTGTCTGTACCCGGCCCACCAACAGAACAGACCTTCATTGCCTGGGATGGCTAAATGACTTTTCAGGGGTAATGTGGGAAGCAAAACTGTGGGTATGACTTCATGGCTTATGTTTTGTGCAGCATTTCCATATGTGTTTCATGCAGACAGATCAAGTTACTTCTGCTAGTGAGGACTGAGTGTTTGAGAACTAAGGACCAATTAGATGTCCTACCAATTGAACATACAAAAGCTGAGATCTAGTAGGACACTGATACTTCTTCAACCTTGTTCTTCACTGGTGTCATGACTCCTTTGACGTCATGACATAAATGTCAACATGCAACACACTATATAGCAGTAGAAATGTAACAACTGAACAAAGGGAAGCAACAGTGTCCAAAAATATTCAATTATAATATCACGTGGCAAAAATGCAAGTGTCAATATACATCACATAAAGGCGTCATGCTGTACCAGCAAGCTGAATATACATCACCCTATTGTGCGACAGGATATCGAGGGAACAGATTTAGGATGGGGAAGTGAAGACCGGACTAGAGGAAAGTTCAATAGGAAGTCCGTGGTACATTCAATCTCAGTCCGTGTTGAGTTCCAGGTCAATGCATAAACATAGTCAATGAACCAACATCCTATCCCAAAGCGATAATCCTGGAAGTATTAATTTTTGTAATCCATATATGGGAAGCTTGTAATCCATATATGGAAAGGATGCCAGGAGGAGCCGCAACGGTCGAACTGCGAGCCCGATCCGTTTCGCCCTACTCGGGCTTCCTCAAGCGGCAGTTGGCAACAATACAAAGTGGCGTGACACAGGAAAATACATCTTCTGAAATAATAATAACAATAACATGAAATATATACAAGCAACTCATTTCTACAGTAGTAGTATACAGAGGAACATCTACCGTACATACCAAAGAATGGTTGAAATCCATCATAAAGTATCCTGCGGACCCAAAGTTGCATTTTTGCCACTTGATATTATAATTGAATATTTTTGGATAAATGTCAACATGGCACAACTGGTGTGTTGTGTGCTATAGAGTGACATACAAGGTTTAGAAGAGACAATTTGTCCAAAACATTTGGCCAGGAGAAAGCAATGAAAGATTGCTTATATTTAGGTGCATGACCTCAAGTAATTGAAATAAATCAATAAATACACAAACACACACAAACGTGTACTGTATATCGCTGATGCATGCCTGTAAATGTCACAAACAATATGCCAGCCAAATGATTGTGGCGTAGTTTTACTGCAGTTTTATGCTAATGTAAAACCAAAAAAATTTCACTGTGTAAGATTTTTATGTGGTTTTGTTTAGATTCTTGTTGTTTCCTAATATCTGTTTCGATACTGTATATCTGCTGTTTTAAATTTTAATAATGTGTTATTATTTTTGATGTAGATGTGGATGTGTTTTTGGGATCTGGGTGGGTTGGCTTCCTCCAGTTCCTTTACGGTATTGAATGTTTGCCAACATTTGTCTTAAACCGCCCTGAATTGTTGCTGTTGTTGTTGTTGTTGTTGTTGTCATCCCCAAATGAATTTGCCTTGAGTAAACCGAGCAGCTACACTAGATCAACTGAACCGATGGGATTTATTTATGTGTTGACTCACCATTAAATAATTTATTTGAAGTTACTTTGGCATGTGAGAAAGTCTTGCTAATGCTATTTCCTTCGGTAGCAAAAGTTATACAACAATGATAATGCACTGAAGTATGCTTTTCTGCCTTTCCGTAATACTCAAAATCAACCACATGAGACATGTCGCTCCACTTAATGGCAGAGCCAGACTGATAATTTTGTGTTCTGTGTCTCAAATCTTCTTCCTGGGGTTATTTTATCCAATATAAAATAATCTTATTTTGATTGTAAATGTTTTGCTCCCTGTATTTTCACTGAAAATATATCACAAGAACGTGGTGGAATTTTAGATATTCTCTTCTTATACCATTTGTTAGGGGTTTTTTTTGCATGGGTTACAAAGGGATTTTAATGAATTCGCAATAGTTCTTAGGATGGTTGAGATCTGCCTGAAGTGTACTTAAATAGCTGAATTTTGAAATGTGAGTTAAATATTAAGAGTCATGTTCATGAAGAGTGAAAGGGAAGATGATTATAATATCCACCATAAGCACCTGGATAGCAAATTCAGCATGAACCTAGGTCACTTGTGAGATGCTTTGTATTTCTATATCAATTATAGCACTTATATCTAAGTTGTATTTATATAGCCAGAAATATTTAAATACTGTGCAAATTCAGGCTTTTGCCTGTTTGGTTTGATGAAAGAATCTATGCAGAAAAAATGCTGTAGGCCTAAAACCCCTTCATTTTCTTAGGGAAACGGACCTGGGGAAAAGTGGGGGAAATTGTCTTCTTTGTGTGGGAGCTTGTCTTTAAAGAAGACTGAGAGTTTACTTACCCCCACACAGAGGATCGCCTCCTTCTGCCTCTAGCTCAGTGTTTTTCAACCTTTTTTGAGTTGCGGCACATTTTTTACATTTACAAAATCCTGGGGCACACCACCAACCAAAATGACACTCTAACTTACTATATTGTACTATACCATTATACTGTAATATTATTACCGTAGTACTATTACCAGTAATATAAAATATATAATTTAAATATTGTATTATTTTTAAAGTGTTATCTTGTATTACATTATAATAATATAAATATTATAGGTACATACAATATATTATCAGTAAAGCACAGGAGTTAATCCTTTGTCACAAAACACTAGGACTAGAGGGCACTCCCTGAAGCGCCAAGGTAGGAAAATTAGGACTAATAAAGGGAAATATTTCTTCACCCAGAGGGTCATTGGGTTATGGAATTTACTTCCAGAAGAGGTTGTGACAGCTGTCAGCCTGAACAACTTCAAGGCAGGATTAGACAGATTCATGGATACCAAGTGTATCGGTAGTTACTGAAAAGGACATTCAAGTGCCACCTCAGAGTTGGTTGAGGTAGGCAGGATTTCCTTGGGTACTGGTTGTGGGGGGTCGGGAGCAGGTCAGGGTTTTGCCCTCCCTTCTGCTCGAGATCCCCGTGTACAACTGGTGGGCCACTGTGTGATACAGAATGCTGGACTAGATGGGCTGAGGTCCGATTCAGCATGGCTCTTCTTATGTTCTTATGTTCTTAATCCTGACTGTTATCATTACTCTCATAGTCAATAACGATATACACCATGACTATGACAAATACTAATAATATAACAATATAATAGCATATACTAAGGGAAAATAATAATATTATGTTAATACATAGTTAATAATAATAATATAACCCATGAGGCTCCTTCCACATCACATCACAGTCTCTGAGGCCCAGTAGGCCACTTGCATACCTGCCCGGAGGCAGGCCCCATTGTTCCCCGCGTCGTGGTAGCAGTGGGCGAAGAGGCAGTAGAGCCGCGGGTAGGAGAGGAAGCCTGTGAAGGTGGATACGGCAGCGCCGGCCAGGGCCAGGCTCAGGCTCAAGGGCTCCACTGCCCCGGCCAGCCAGACCACCGCCATGCCCGCGGCCAAACCCAGCACCACCAGGCACACCCGCCGCCGCATCGCCTCAGACGAGGCACTTCCGCTCCACTGGTGTCCCCTCAGGGAAGGTGCTTCCGGTCCCGCCGCCTCCACCATCTTGGTGCCGGGCGAAGTTCAAGGCCACCGCGACAGGATTGGCCCGTGGGGAATAAAAGGGCATGGCTTCTTCAAGACTCAAGAGGTTCCAATTTCCCACGGCACACTGGTTGGGAAACTCTGCTCTAGCTTAACCATTCAAAGAGGAGACACCCCTTCTCTGTGCTCTTCTCATTTCCTCCCTATCTCATGACTCTTAATTGCAGAAGTCTGAAACAAAGTTTAAAAGCTAGCAGTAGCACAATTTCAAAACCCAAGATTACTATGAAGGAGAAATGACAGGAAAAACAAAGGGGTGATACCACAAAATTGTGGTATTCCTAATGTTTAATTTATTTAGAAGAAATCACCATGCCAGGCTCATGAAGCAGGATTTTGGGAGATAAATGTCAGTGCTTGGTAGGACACCTCCTATAGGAATGCCCATTACTCCATATCACTGAAGCGATTCAACATGGGCAAATTTGACAGATCCCATCCCATGTGTTTCCCCCCGCTTTATTCTATTTGCACATGAAGCATGCACCCAGATTTCTCCCAGTCTTCGGCCCCCTTTCTAAACATTTCTAAAACAGTTCCCTGACCAAACATTTAAGACAACAGGTGGAGTTCTGTCTGCATCGTTTGATGGGTTCTGTGATGTTCAATTAGGGAACTGTTTTAGAATCATTTATAAAAGGGGGAAAGGGGGAAGGAGGGAATTGCCTATGATGAGGTCCTTATTCAGATAATGGGACCACACAAACCCTTTCAGTTTAAATTCCACGGCATTGAACGTGTTGTCTGGATTACCATACAGTTAGTATCATATATCAATTGAATGGTATGTGTCCAATGTTATCCTGCCCACATTCTATATTCTTGGGTTACTGATGACTAGCATGCAAAAATAGTACAAAATGGTTCACAGTCATGCCACCATATTTGCCTTAAGGTTGACATATGAGTCACATATCTCCAGTGTTCTCCTGTCTTCATTAGCTGGCCATTCATTTTGCAGCTGAATGTAAGGTATCGGGACAATTTCACACAGCACAACTATAACACTAAATTCCGCATTTCATGGATGAAAACTCAGACACATATGACTAGGCAACATAAGAGTCGGATTACAAGGGTGTGGTCAACCTACCAGAGGGCAAATGTTATTAATCAAGAAGAAGGAACACAATGCTATTTAAACAGGGGAAACTTGAGATTTATATACAGAGTTTAGGAAAGTTTGAAAGAAATCAAATCAATAAATAAAATATTCTGTATGAGTGTGTGCCTATACACTGCAAGATTAACACCAATTATCTGCAATCTCGAGTACACTTCATTAAAATCAGTGAGATGTTCAATTTTATGAATTCGTTTACATATATCTTTACTCTTTCCGAATTTCTTTTCAAGTGCTATTTCACTGCAGTTTTTGCTTTGTTTGTCCTGATCCCTACCCAGAAGTGTTTCCATAAATCAATACTAATGAAGGACTATGATAATGGTGATACATTTAAACTTTTTTTAATATTTATGTGTCAAATACCTGATTACTGCTGAACACAGTTTTACTGTGCCACTCTTTGGGAAAGACAATAATGCTGGATAAGGCTAAAAGGCTGTAGAAAAAAAGAAGACAACATTACAGGTGGATAGACTGAATCAAGGAAGGCAAATCCCTATGTTTGCAAGACTTGAGCAAGATTAATGAAGATAGGGTGACTTGGAAGTCTTTGATTCATAGGGTTACCATAAGTTGTGGATGACTTAATAGCAATCAACAACAATGCCAATAAACTAAATGGTATAAATAGAAGGAATATTAGAAAATGTTTGAAAAAGGTTGAAAAATGGATTTCCCATAGACAGACACTCTATTAAGCTGGAACATTGTGAGTCAGTAAAGAAAGACCATGGCCATTGTAGATGAGACCCTAGCCTCTAAAGCAGAAAAATAACAAGCTTTCCCCTCCTCAATATGACATCATTTCAAATATTTAACTATGATGGCCATATCGTGGCCCCTCTCAACTTTCTCTTCTCCAACCTAAACATTATCTTCTCCAAGTTGAACATACCAACCACCCTAAACTTCTTCTCATAGGGCTTGGCTTGGCTTCCAGACCTTTTACCATTTGGTTCACTTTTAAGTGGACATGTTCTGGATTGTCAATATCCTTCTTGGATTGGACACAGTATTCCAGGTGAAGTCTGACCAAAGCAGAATTACTTCCCTCAAAATACATGTTACACTCCTACTGGTTCAGCCTTGAATTGGCTTTTTAGTTGCCACATCACACTGTTGACTCATGGTCCACTTATAGTCTTTGGAGATTACCAGGTGCCTTCCACTTGTAGTGTTGTCAAGGTAGACTTCACACATCAGTGCATTCCAGTTTTTTCTGCCTCACTGTAGTGTCTTATATTTATCCCTGCTTAAATTCATTTAGCCCTGCTTTCTAAACTGTTATCATTGTTTTGAATTCTAATTCTCTTCTGATATCAGCTATCCTGCCTAATTTTGTGTCCTCTGCAATATCCTCTTGGCAAAAAAACCTATAGTGATGTGATGAGAATGCAGGAACATTAAACGTGTTTAGACATGACAAGATATCATGCTGATGATCATGATCTACACCAGAATTTATTTCATACTATACAATTATAACACTTTATTTGTCATGATTACATCCCACTCAATACTTGGATTTGTAATTCATGAGGCAAATTCCAGTATACCATATGATGGAGCCATGAAAGTTATAGTGATGTCAAAATGCTATAATTGTGTAGTGTGAAAGAAACCAAGGAATGAGCCCTTTCACTTTATATGATTCTTGTCTTGATGTTAATCCCATGACAACAACATTTCCTGGGAAGCAATAATGACCCAAAGTCATATGGCAAATTGCATAATCAAAGGATTTGACCTTGGGTCTCTTTGTCCAGCACTTTAAACATTACTGTATACCAATTTTGTCAGAAGAGTAATTACCATAAAATGTTATCAAGTCTGAAATGTAGTCATAGAAAGAGAGATTATATTTCAAATAATTAGAACAAAATGTCCAGGAACTGCAAAATTATATGGAAATTAATAATATGTACAATTTACATAATATGAACATTAAATGCCCAGATTTTGAGAGGCTGGAACATGACAGCTATCTTTGCAAGTATGATTTTTGACTGCAAAGAAAAAGAAAGAAAGAAAGAAAAAAGAAATATATTTGTTTCATTAAATTGTAGAATCATAGAGTTGGAAGAGACCCCAAGGACCATCCAGTCCAACCTCATTCTTCCAGGCAGAAATACACTGTCTAAGCACTCTTGACAGATTGCTATCCAGTGTCTGATTAAAAACCTGCAATAAAGAAAAGTCCGCTGCACTCCATGGCAGCATATTCCACTATTAAACAGCCTTTACAATCAGAAATATTTTTCTAATGTTTAGGTGGAATATCTTTTCCTGTAGTTTGAATTTCTTGTTCTGTGTCTTAGCCTCTGCAGCAGCAGAATATACACCAGCTCCCTCCTCAATGTGACATCCTTTCAAATATTTAAATATCACTAACATGTCTCCTCTGAACCTTCTCTTCGCCAATCTAAACATACTGTTGAGTGATTTCAGTTCTACTAAAACTATGGGTTCGGGTGGTCCAGCATGTCTAGCTTCTCAGAAGGCCAAATCAAACACAGACAGGTAGAAGGCAAACACAGAGGTTTATTGTCAATGGCTAGAGAGGATGTCAGCAGAGAAATCACTCCAAAGTACTGACATGACACAATTGTGAACACAGAGCATTTTTATTTAATTTGACAGCTATTCAAGAAACCTGTGCCATATTCCGATTGGTTGAAAATGACCTGGCTAGGATCCGCATCCTGAGTGATTCAGGACTCTGTCGGACATAATCACTGGTTGACTTTGTGTGGTGGCAGGAAATTCAGTAAACTGTTGTTGGATCATTTGAAGTTTCAGTCTGTTTAATGGTCCACCTCTGAGAGGGGCATAATCAGAAAAAAATGTGATGTGATATTGGGTATTGAGTCCATGATGAGCTTAATGGACTGGCCTCGTGAACAGAATAGGGTTAATCAAATGTACACAATGTATAGTTGGGAATGATGACCATCTCAATAAATAAAACTGGCTTGAGGCATGGGTGCTGGATCTTTCCCACAGATAGCCTTGATCTTATCAATGGGAGCAGGAAACGGTCCTGGGGAACGCTGACATACATTCATTGAGTAATGGCGGAGCAGAAGCTTCTATTTCATATTTTTATACATTTCATTATACATCTCATAATTTGGGAGTCTGATTTCTCGATATCAATACCCAGTTCACTATGCCACTCCCCATAGAACTTGGCTTCCAGATCTTTTACCATTTTGATTGTCCATCTGAGAACATGTTTAGCTTTTAAGTCTCCCTCTTGAATTCTGAAAGGACAAGGAAAAAAAGAGACAGAACCTAGTAACAAATCAGAAGCAGAAGAAGAGGAAAAGGAAACACCAATATAAAAAAGCAGAAAAAGGACCCAGGATAGAATCACCAGAAGTTTATGGCAAATTCCCTAACAAGACGAAGATGACAAAGGAAACTATGGATTTAACTCACAAATACTGATAGAACTGGATATTACTTTTTTAAACAACATCAAAACCATTTATAATACACAATCAGTAAGTATTATAGTAAATGGCAAACAGACCGACACTATTCTGATACAGAAAGGAATGGGACAAGGTTGCCCCCTATCCCCTTTGTTGTTAATCATGGTCCTAGAAATATTATTAGAAGGAATAAGGGAACACAAAGAACTTCAGGGAACCAAAATAAGATCAGAAGAGTTTAAAATCAAGGCCTTTGGAGATGATGTCGTCTGGATAAATGAAAGACCTTTAGAAACTATACAAACATGGATTTAAAAAATAGACGAATTTGGGAATTTAGCAGGATTTAAAATAAATAAGGCCACAACAAAAATAGTAACTAAAAAAATCACACAAGAAAGAAAAGAAAGTTTTACCAAGAGTAAAACTGAAAACCCTAACAGATTAAAAAAAAATAGGGGAGGGCTCGCACTTCTTAATTTGCAATTATATTTTGAGGCATGTGCCTTATCATGGGTAAAGGAATGGATCATGTTAGCAAATAAGAAGATACTATCATTGGAGGGGTATGATTTAAGAAGAGGCTGGCATGCCTACCTCCGGTATAACAAAGCCAAAATAGGGGGGGGGACTTTACTGCCCACTATGTTAGAGTGGCTCTACTAAACGTATGGGAGAAATAAAAGGGATATTTCTACAACAAAACCCCGCTGTGAATCTCGCCAGCAGAGGCTTTCCACAAAAGGGAAATTCCCAGAGAAAAGTGGCATACTAATAAGCAGTTATTAAAGTAACAGAACAATGAGTGGCAGCTGAAAACACTAGAAGAGCTGCGTGAATTGGAGGACTTGAGTTGATTCCACTTCATGCAAATAAAAGAATGCTTCAAAGAAGACAAAAAGAAAGGCTTTAATACGCACGAAACATGTTGAGATAATATAATGCAAAAAGAAAAAAAAGATAATAAAATACTATATCAGAATCTATTAGAATGGGATACTGAGAAGAAACTGGTCAAAGGGAACATGATAAAGTGGTCAATAGATATAGGACATTCAATATTGTTAAAAGATTGGGAACAAATGTGAAAGCAGAAATTGAGGTACACAAGATCCGTCAAGATAATAGAAAACTGGTAAAAAATGTTTTACCGCTGGCACCTGACACCACAACAGCTGACAAAGTACTATGAAAACTATAATAATCAATTCTGGAAATGTGGAAAATAACTTGGAACTTATTATCACTTATGGTGAGGCTGTAAAATAACCAAAAAGTATTGGAAAGTAATCCATAAATACATACAAAATATTATTAAAATAAAATTTGACCTGAAACCCGAATATTACCTATTGAACATATTAGACTTTGAGATAGGAAACAATAAAGATAAGACTTGATTTTATTTGACAACAGCAGCACAAACAGTAATTGCACAGAACAGGGCCGTAGCCAGGATTTTGATTCGGGGGAGTTTGGTTCGGGGCTGAGACTGGGTGGAAGAGGGTCTACCCTAGCAAACCTTTTGTATTGTTATCCCAATAACCCCATGAATGTGGGATATAATGAGCATGGTGATCAGATCATGATATGAATAAACATAACAGTTTAAATAATGTGCCAGTAAGGCCTTTTCACAGACCACCCTGAGAATTTGGGGGGGGGGCTGAAGCCCCTTAGCCCCCCGGCTACATACCTGGCACAGAAGTGGAGAGAGAAGGAACCTCCAACAATTGAGAACTGGTTTATTAAAATTTCAGACTATATGAATATGGGCACGCTGACGCAGTTATTAAAAGATCAGAGCAAAAAGAGCAAAACAGATTGGAAACCACTAAGAATGTATCTTCAGGAGAAAATGAAACCTAAAAAGAAAAAGGAAGTGAACAATTAGAATCGAAATCATCCAAAATATAAAGTAGTAGAACATAAAGAAAGAAATACAACATTGGAGTAACATCTCTCTGCGGAATGGACTGGAAGACTCAATCTTCCACCTTTTTTTCTTTTCTTTTTTTCTTCCCCTCCCCATACCCAATCTTCACCCATACCTACCTCCAACCCCCTTGCCGACTTATTCACTTCCTAACACCCTACTTTCCTATTTACATACATGTTCCTCCTCTTTTTAATGTACCTTTAAAAAACCCACGAAGTTTGAAAAGTTGGCATTATATTAAATGTCCTTTGACCAGTAGCTGGCCACTTGAAGTGCCTCTGGTGTTGCTATAAGAAGGTCCTCCATTGTGCACGTGGCAGGGCTCAGACTGCATTGTAGTAAGTGATTTGTGGTTTGCTCTTCTCTACACTTGCATGTCGCAGACTCCACCTTGTAGCCCCATTTCTTAAGGTTGGCTCTGCATCTCGAGGTCCTAGAGCGCAGTCTATTCAGTGCTTTCCAAGTCACCCAGTCTTCTGTGTGCCCAGGAGGGAGACTCTCATTTGGTATTAGCTATGGATTGAGGTTCCAGGGTTTAGCCTGCCAATTTTGGACTCTTGCTTGCTGAGGTGTTCCTGCGAGTGTCTCTGTAGATCTTAGAGAACAATTTCTTTATGGCATACTGGGTAATATCTGAACGGGATGGAGCAGAGATGTCACTGCCTTCATCCTTTCATTATTGCCGGCTACTTCCCAGCGGATGTCAGGGGGTTCAAGACTGGCTAAGCAGTGAAATTTCTCCAGTGGTGTAGGGCACAGACACCCTGTGATAATGCAGCATGTCTCATTAAGAGCCACATCTCCTGTTTTAGCATGGTGAGATGTGTTCCACACTGGGTGTGCATACTCAGCATCAGAGTAGCAAAGCGCAATGGCAGATGTCTTCACTATGTCTGGGTGTAATCCCCAGGTTGTGCCAGTCAGCTTTCATATGATATTGTTTCTAGCATACACTTTTTGCTTGATATTCAGGTGGTGCTTCTTGTATGTCAGAGAATGGTCCAGGGTAACTCCGATGTATATGGGTGTGCTGCAATGCTCCAGTGGTAATTCTCAGAGCTCAAGATGCTTGTGTCTGTTCTTAAGATGAAAAGCACATGTCTGTCTTTTAGATGGATTAAGAATCAGCTGGTTTTCCCTGTAAGAGGCAATAAGAGCACCTGAAGCTTAGGAGAGCTTCTGTTCAACTATCTCAAAGCTCCTTGGTCGAGCAGTGATGGCACAATCATCAGCATAGATGAAACTCTCTGTCCCTTCTTTCAGTGGATGGTTATTTATGTAAATGTTGAACATTGATGGAGCAAACACACTCCCCTGAGGTAGGCCATTCTTCTGTTTTCACCATCTGCTTCTCTGGCCCTGGAACTCAACAAAAAAAACTCCTGTTTTGTAGCAGATTTCCAATGAAGTGGGTGAGTTGGTAGTCCTTTGTGATATTATCAGTTTTTCTCAAGAGAAGGTGATGATTTACAGTGTTATAAGCTGCTGACAGTTCTATGAAGGCAGCTCCTGTAATCTGCTGCTTTTCAAAACCATCTTCTATGTGCTGAGTCAAGTTCAACACTTGTGATGTGAAGCTTTTGCCTTTCCTGAAGCCAGCTTGCTGTGGAATCATGCATGGCCCTATTTTTTTCATCATTCTGTGCAAAATAAGTCTCTCCAGATCTTTGTAAAGATGGCACAACAAGAAGATTGGTCTATAGCTTTTTGGATCATTACAGCCTTTGACTGGTTTCAAGATGGCAATGACTCTTGCTTTCCTCCAGATTTTGGGGATTTGACAAGATGTAGTGCAGTCGTTCATCAGTTTCAGGAACCAGCACCTTGCTTTTGAAACAAAGTTCTTAATTTATTCCATCCGTAAATCATCCAGTCCAGCCGTTTTTCCATTTTTACATTTATTGAAAGCCATGTCCAATTCAGTAGATGCAAAAGTTTCATGAAGGTTGCTGTTCCCATTTTCTCATTGTCTGATTATTGGTTTCTTTCCTACTTTGGTGGCAAGGTTGGGTTTCCTATTCTTCAGAGTTGGTGCACTACCCGATCTGCCCTTATGTTGGCATGGGTATTAGTTTGTGAGGGGTCATTGCTCAACTGTATTAGCAGTCTCCACGCCTTCTGGCTGCTCCTGCTCATGTCAACTTATGTTATCAACTTTATCTAGTGTTCTTTTTTGGCTTCAGAGATGGAGGACAAAATGCTCTGCACCGCCTGAAGAGTTTGCTCACTAAGTACTGTAGGTCTTCATTGTGGAGCCTGTAGTAGTCTTCCAACAAGACAGCTATATCAGGAGTAATGTTCTGAAGGTAGTGTGTTCTGCAGCCTCTCAGTATAGAGGCCCGTGAGCAGGATTTTGCTATGTTGATAAAGTGCTCGTATTCCTCAGGGATTGGGGCAACCAATATGATCTTGTCATCTTGCATGTAAGAGAATTTAGTCCAATCTACCTTTCTGAAGTTGAATCTTCATTTTAATTGAACTTCCTGAGGCCTTATAGTTGGGAGCAGTTGACATACCATTGGTCAGTGCTGTGTGTTTGGTATTGGTGATCCCACTGATTTAGTGCATTGCTGCACAATGCTGTCACTCACAAAAAGGAGGTCATGGTTTTATTCTCGGTGCCATCTCCCACTGTTTTAGGATAGTGGGAGCTTACTATCATTAATAAGTGATAGTTTGTTCAGTTCAGCCTAGGAGAGGACAGCCTCTCTGTTTTTATCCTCCTGAGCATAGACCCATACATGGTTATGGCTGTTAGTCACCAATTACTCCTTTTTGATACCTTTCAAAGTGGTATTTCTACTACTAAGATCATTCTTGGAACTTTTGGCCATTTCTGTTGTTTATTCCTGTGTTTCTTGGACATAACATTTCTTATCTCGGCAGAGGTCATATAGCAGTTGTTCTTTGACAGCGGACATGCCTTCAATGTTGATTGAGATTATAGTTGGTCCTGAAAAGGTCAGTTGGTTGGTTTGTTGGCTTGGTTGCATGCTACAAGTCACTTCTGGTGTGAGAGAATCAGCGGTCTACGAAGATGTTGTCCAGGGGATGCCCGGATGTCTTGCAATCCTGCGGGGAGGCTTTGCTCATGTCCCCCAGTATTCCAGATGAATTCTGACCAATGCAAAATGGAGGGGTAGTATTACTTCCCTCAGTCTAGGTATTATGCTTCTATTGATGCAGGTATAGACAACCATTTAGTCAATAGTAGAGAATGGGGTGCAGCAGAGAAATATCTGTCTAAGTCACTGTAGCCAAAAAAATGACAAAGATATCCCTTGAGTCCTCTGAAGAGACAATAGCAAAAACATCAGGTGGGTGTCCAGGGGAATGATGTTTTTGTTGTGCCTCACAATGGGCCATGATTAGATGCTTTTCTCCCATCCCTGCTGTCCACCAGCTGCTAAATATCGGTAACTGCATGAAGCTGACTTTTACAAGCAACAGGTAAATTTTCAGGAGATGTGGATCATTGTCTGAGGGAGTTGAGAATTCACAATGGTTAAAAATAGCACAAGGTCACCACCAGCATATACCACTTACTGGATGACAGCCATAATCAATATACCATATTAGGTACAACTAACCCACAGGGGGAAAGGACAAGGGAAAGAACTTCAAGTGCTAAGAAGGAAATAATGCTATTTCTGGGTCAAGACATTTCAGCCAATAGCCCTTCTTAAAGAGAATGGTATAATTTTCAGCCTTTTACAAGTGATGTGGTTCTTGGAAATATAGTTCAATAACAGTATGATTTCAGACAGCATTAATATTATTGCTTCCTTGTTTATTGCATACTGATTAAGGTGCACTGGTAATGCACACTAAGTGAAAAATATACAATATTAAAATAAACCAATGCAACTAGGCCTTGGGAAACAGATTACAAAACCAAAGACTGATTTGTACCCATGTAATGCTGGAGCATTACATGGGTGCAAATCAGTGTTATACCAGCTGCACATTTTACAAAATTGTGTAAAGAGACATTCAAAATGAGAGAGAAACAGCTGTGACGGAAATAAGGTGTGATTGCCATGCCATCAGCATTAGGCCCTTGTCGTCTTGAATTAGGTAACAGAATTTTAATTTATGAGTATAATAAGGAATGGTGGGATAAATTTCTCATCGGTGTGAGATCGTGTGTGCCATCTTTATGACTAAGTTGTTTGTTTATACTTATTATTATTACACTTTATTTATATTTTGCTCTTCTCACCCTGATGGGGACTCAGCGGATTACAGGTACACATACTTAGCAGACAATCCCTGCCATTTCCACATACACACATACAGATGAACAGAGGCAAACTCTGGCCACCAGGGGGAGCTGACGTACTCCTCATCTCTCAGCGTTCCCAGCGTCCCTTGTTGTTCCTTCCGCATTCCTCAGCGTTCCTGGAATTCTTTAATGGCCTCATAATTCAGTCAACCCCCCCCCTTAATGTGGTACTTGACAGATGCAACTGTCTTTCGGGCTGCAAAGGTCGACAGCAGGCTACACTGAAAGGTCGAGCACCCACCTCGACCTGGGTCTTATGCAGGTGACACTTAGCCAGCTGCACCACATTCCTGGTGTTTTACTTATGGCTATCTTGTTTGTTAGTATTTGTGGCTTTAAGATGTTGTCTTCAACAACCATTATTCTGCATATCTTGACAATTTCTACAAGCAAGTTCTGCTCTTGTGTCTTATTGAAATTATGGAATTTCAGGATATTTATATATGTGCTGTATTCAGTTCTGGAATATATTGCATATGATTTGAATGTGTAAGTCCTTTAAGAACATTTGATTGTTGGTGTCTGTAATAACTATTTATAAAGTGCATTCCCATTAATTTGCAGTGTGGCACACGTGCATGCACACACACACACCACCGTATTCTTCCTTTGCATCAATATGCTAGTGGAACTCCCCAACACTAAACAGGATCTTTTTCCAATCTTAGTAGCAGGATCACAGGAGAAATGTGCAGAAGTGTTAATACAATAATGCCCAAGAGAATCACAGAGTTGGAAGAGATCTCATGGGCCATCCAGTCCAACCCTCTGCCAAGAAGCAGTAAAATCGCCTTCAACACATTCAACGCACCCCCAACAGATGACCATCCAACCTCTGTTTAAAAACCTACAAAGGAGCCTCCACCACACTCTGCAGCAGAGAGTTCCACTGCTGAACAGATTTCACAATCAGGAAGTTCTTTTTAATGCTCAGGTGGAATCTCTTTTCCTGTGGTTTGAAGCCATTGGTCCGCATCCAAGTCTCCAGGGCAGAAAAATTGTATTGCCTGTGTTGAAGGCTTAGTGGTTTGTGTTGGGTTTTTTTGGGGGGTTAAAATGCTGTTTCAAAACTTGTTGTCTTCACTTCACCATAATGGCTGAATTGACACTTTTCAAGATTTTCTAGGGAAGGTGTTCCATAGACAAGATGCCGACATAATCCTATTGCCTATCCCTGTCCTTCTCTTCTCTTCCTCTTTGATGTTGTAGTGTCTGTCTGTCCCTCATTGTTTTGTATCCCAGACTTGTGAACCGCTTCGAGCCCTCGGGGAGTGGCGGTGATAGAAGTTTGATTTAATAATGATAATAATAATAACACGAAAAAAAAGACCTTTTTTGTTCTCTTTTGCACTCAACTCTCAGATTAAGAGGCATGAATGTGTTCAGCATGGAGAAGGTGTTTAGTATGAACTCTCTGTGTTATGTTCCAAATTTGGAACAATTATTTTTGGAGGTTAAAATTCCCAGAATCCTCCAGGCAGCATGACCACTGGCCGTTTTCTATAGCAGTGATTCCCAACCAGTGTGCCGTGGGAAATTGGAACCTCCAATACCCTTTCTTCCCCCTCCTGCCAAACACTTTTTCTTCTCCACTCGGGCTCCCTTCTTCCCAGCCTCGCTCTGCGTGCTTTGCCTCGCTTTGCTCACACTGCCACTTCTGCAGGAGGGGGGAGGGAGGAAGACGTGACCCGGGCAGGCGCTACTACGCAGACTCGCCCCACGTCTTCCTCCCTCCCTTCCACAGTGCTCTCTGGATATAGGTGAACTACAACTCCAAAACTCAAGGTCAATGCCCACCAAACTCTTATAGTATTTTCTCTTGGTTATGGTAGTTCTGTGTGGGAAGTTTGATTCCATTCCATCATTGGTGGAGTTCAGAATGCTCTTTGATTGTGGGTGAACTATAACTCCCAACTGTTGAGCAAGACCTTTGTGTGTGTGTTTCTGCCATTCCTGCCAGGATATCTATGTTGTGTTCATCGAAACAGGCCCAGGTTTCATACTGAGTGTATAAATACATTTTAAAACATATTAACTATATGTATTACTGTGTTAGAGTGTCATTTTGTGTCATTTTGGTTGGTGGTGTGCCCCAGAATTTTGTAAATGTAAAAAATGTGCCATGGCTCAAAAAAGGTTGAAAAACACTGTTCTATAGAACATTCTGGAAGTTATAGTCCAAAAACTAACTTTCCCAAATTCTATGTTGATCTACATGTTTAAGAAACTGTGGTTTAGGCTAGTTTGTCTTATGGACTATGCAGGGCCATCACAGCTCATGATCAGCAACACTCATTTGATTTCTACAAAAAGGCGGAACTGGTTGATGCAAGTGTGCAAATCACAACATCTTCAGACAAAATGTGAAGCTTTTACCTGTTGTTCATCCAAACTAGTCTGTAACTGCAGCAAATTCTGAGATCACTTATGTGCAAAGAGAAAAGCTTTTTTTATTTTGAGAAATCTCTTTACTGTAACACGTTGCTTGATCACAGTACTCTCATGTAGTTAGGAAATGCCATTACAAGTTTTGAAACAGATTTTTTAAAATAGAAAAAACCACCAAGGAAACCCACACAGGCAACACAATTGTTTCTTTTTAAATCCTTGCAGTTGAGCAGACAGTTAAAATAGATGACCTTGTGCAATTACCTTTGATCATTTGTTTCACCGAAGGAAAGACATGAAGAAATAGGAAAGACACAGGGGTGAACAAGAGAAATGGGACCAATGAGAAAATGATGAATAGATTTCTCAGTCTGGTGTTTGTAATACTGATCTGATCCTTGGATCCCGACAAATAGTTTTGAAGGAGGGGTTGAGTGGAGAGGCACAGGATCATTCCAAGAAAAGACACTCTCATATCTGCACCAATCCACTATACTCGATCCAACGGCTTACTTGATTTTTTATGCTCTTTTGTTAATATTCCAATACACAACGCACAATATGCTCACTAGGAACAAGTAACGTAACACAATACTAAAGCCAACAAATAAGAGGGCTGGACTAGAATGCGACACAAATGAAATACTATAAGATTGCAAAAGTATCAAAATATATTCTGGTGTGCAGTCATAAGAATTAGTGTCACGCTGAACACAGTATAATGGGCATCATATCTATAGCACAATATATTGGATTTATACAAACTATATGTTTCTCAGTAATCAAGCATACACAATTCAACACAATGAGCCCAGAACATAAACCAGGGCTAAAGCAACGCAAACATAGAGTCCAAGTAAACCCTATGAGTGGTCCGGAGCCAAATAACTCACGGACCGAAGACTGAGTCCTTGGGGGAGCCTGGATGGATGGAAGAGCTGGCACAACACCGGCTAGGCTAGCGCCTACAGCTGGAAGGATGGTGACGACACCACAATGGCTGTTCCGCGTTAAAACGCTTCCTCAGGGCGCTTTCACTTCAAACCGCTCCTCCCCAGGTTTGTAGTATAATAACTACCAAGCACAGTCTTGACGGGTGGTATTTGCGTTTCCACACTTCAATAACATCAATAATACAAATGTCCTCCCGGGCTGGAAGCAGCTCGGTAGTTATTATACTACAAACCTGGGGAGGAGCGGTTTGAAGTGAAAGTGCCCTGAGGAAGCGTTTTAACGTGAAACGGCCATCGTGGCATCGTCATCATCCTTCCAGCCGTAGGCGCCAGCCTAGCCGGTGTTGTGCCAGCTCTTCCGCCCATCCAGGCTCCCCCAAGGACTCAGTCTTCGGTCCGTGAATTATTTGGCTCCGAACCACTCATAGGGTTTACTTGGACTCTATGTTTGCGTCGCTTTAGCCCTGGTTTATGTTCTGGGCTCGTTGTGTTGAATTGTGTATGCTTGATTACTGAGAAACATATAGTTTGTATAAATCCAATATATTGTGCTATAGATATGATGCTCATTATACTGTGTTCAGTGTGACACTAATTCTTATGACTGCACACCAGAATATATTTTGATACTTTTGCTAATATTGTCACACAGTGGATTTTGGAATGTACTTTGTAGATGTGTGGCTCTGCTACATGTTAACGCACCAGTGACTTATGTTGCAGTTGTTGCTGCTAATGCTGCTGTGTTGTTTCTTCTGCTGCTACTGGGGCTGCTTTATAAAATAATATTGGCTCTGACAGCTCAGATGTGTGATAGTCTAGAGCTAGCACAGAGACAATTCTGACTCCAGGTGCGTTATTGGATCCATAAATTAAGTAACATCTGGACTACAAGTCTGTCAGCAGGAAGAGGTGTGGATTTGGGGGTTGAGAGTGGAGGGGGAGAGGATTTCCAGCTTGGATGTGTTTTGCTCCTTTTGCTTTGAAGCCTGATGCCTCTCTGTTGCCACTGGTAGTGCAGGAAAGCTGTGGTGCCCCTCTGAGCCAGGCTCAGCTGCTTTCACTCTCTGTCACCAGAAGCACCGGAACAGTTTGAAAAGGAATAGAAAAGCCATGCCTGATAGCGTCACCCCAAACAGCAACAGCTTGAATGGAAGTGCCAGCCACCTGGATGCAACTCTAATTACTTGCACAGAAACAGTGAGTTTCACTGAAGTGCTGGTGGAAGAGGAATGGGGATCCTTTTATTATTCCTTTAAGGTGCGTAACATTGAGCGTTCTTGTTCATTCTGTTTTCCATGCTTTTTTGTCAAAAATCTGGCATGCAAGCAAGGGTAACTTGTGTGGATTGTTTGAAGCCATGGTCTGATTTATCGCCAGCAGCCTTTTGTTTCACAGGGACAAAACAGAGCACATACTTTTCAGTTGCTTTTCAATGTCAATCCTGGGGAGAAAAATACAGTTTTCAGCAGAAAGTGATAGTTATCGTTGTTGTAATGATAGCATTGTTTTGTTGTGGTTGTTTATAAGTTCTTACCCTCCTTTGGATGCAATTTTTCAGATGATTTTTCTACTGTATTTTAAAAAAATACATTCCCTGATTTGAAATTCAGCTTCTTTTATTTTCTAGATAATTATGATTTTCTGTCCATCTTGCTAGACTTCACTGCCCTCTATATTGCCTCTTTCCACCATCGCAGATGCAAGCAGCTGCCGTTTAGGATTGCACTTTATGCTTATAAGGTTCATGAATTAGGATTGCATTTTATGCTTATGAGGTTCCCATTGTACTTGCTTCCTGATGAAGTCATCTACCTGTTCTGTCTGTTTCACTATGTATTTTACTGTGTTTTATTGTGTTTTTATGGTGTTTATATTGTGCCTTTTAATCTTTTAATCCATTGCTGTAAGTTGCCCCGAGCCACGTCGGAAGTGGCGACTCACAAATATGAATAATAAATGAATAAATAAATAAATAAATAAATAAATAATGAAAGCATAATTCCTTGATGATTTTTAAAATTATTTTTCACAATTCTTTTCTACCCCTGTTTTTATTTTAATATCAGACATTTCATGTTTCAAAGTGTCACAAATTGCTTTGTCATTGCTCTGTAACATAGGTAAAATGTAAACGTGGAGTTGTCCCAGTGGGGTAAACTATCCCCAGTGATGACAGTTATTGATCGTGCTGTCTGTGAAGGATGGGAATGTTATCAAATACAATTTATGGCTCTAGATTATACAAAGATCCAATAAAGTGACATGTAGATTGATGTAGAAATCACTAGCTCATGCAACATTGTCACGCCTCAAATCTGTTTGGACTACTATCCTATATATTCACTTACTTGGGAGTAAGTCCCACAAAGTAAAATAGGACTCAATTCCAAACTGGTATGTATGAGAGTCTAGTCCGAGTGATACATAGCTGAGTTGAAGTGAATGACACAAAGTACTCTTTCTCCTTGAGTTGGCTTTGTGCATGCTCCGGTTTTAACAAAAAATAAGTTTGAGGAACTTTAATGTGTTAGATGTCAATAGCAGGGAAGATTTGTAAGTGGAGACAATTCAATTCTAACCTCCCAGCAAGAAGTATTTTGTGATTTGCAATTTTCATGTGGAGGTGAAAAGATCGAAGGTAACAGCATGGCATGTCTTTCATTTGCTATACAATGGAATAGGCTGCTGCCTACAGTGGAACGGATTTATTTTTTATCAGGTGTACCTTTGAGCTTTTGTACATCTAGGTACTAACAGCAGGCAGGCAGGCAGGCAAGCAGACAAGTACATTTTTTAAAATTCCTTGTATCTGCTACATGAGTATGGTATGGACATATCACATAAGTGGAAGTAAATGTATCAATAGCTATGCAGTGTAGTAGTTAGAGAATTGAACTAGATCTGAGAAGACTTCCATTTGACACCGTAAGGCAACACCCTGCTGGGAATGCAGTTAGAGCAACATGTTACAGCTGACATGCTACTAGACTCACAGTGTGCCCCTCCCTTCCCCTTTAGTGCCCCCCAGCAGCAGGCCTGGATTAGCGTCTTTTGGCACCCTAGGCCAAAAAACGCCCGGTGCCCCCAGGGTGTGGAAAGCCCTGCCCCCAGGGTGTGGAAAGCCTTGCCCCCAGGGTGCAGAAAGCCCTGCCCCCAGGGTGCAGAAAGCCCTGCCCCCAGGGTGCAGAAAGCCCCACCCGGTGCCGTGCGGCTTCTGTCGCCTCCCCCTCCTGTGACTGAAAGGACGCGAGGAGGAGGCGACGGAAGCTGCATGGCCCCGGGGCTTCCATCCACCTCCTCCTTGCACCCTTCTTTCGGCCGCGGGAGGAGGAGGCGGCTGGTGCCGTGCGGCTTCTGTCGCCTCCTCCTCCAGCGACCGAAAGGAGGGTGAGAGGAGGAGGAAGGGAAGTCCCGCCCCCCCAGGGCGCTGCTGCCCTGGCCGTGCAGCTTCTGTCCGCCTCCTCCTCCTCGCCGCCTGGGCTGCCCCCTTGCAAAGGAAGGAGGCGGCGAGGAGGAGGAGGAAGGGAAGCCTGCTGGCTGGCATGCGTGCGCATGCAGGCATGCCCGCCGGCGGGGCGGGGCTTCCCTTCCTCCTCTTCGCCGCCTCCTTCCTTTGCAAGGGGGCAGCCCAGGCGGGCAATGGTGAGGGCGCCATTCCCTCCTCCCCGCCTTTTTGCAGCGCTCTCCCCCCACCCTCTCCCGAGGTATGATAAAAGCGCTGCAAGGGGGTCATTTTTTAATTTAATTTTTTTTTCGTTTTCGGGGGTCTGGATCTGCTGCTCCCCTCCCCAAGGCTGCCGCCCTAGGCCATGGCCTAGGGTGGCCTTATGGGTAATCCGGGCCTGCCCATCAGTGTTTTCGACCTCTCGCATCAATCTCTCCCCTCCCCCTTCGGTTCCATACCTGTTACAATATCCTGTCTTTTGAAACATATTTTTATACTGATTTCTAATCTAATTTTAAATAACGGCTTACTGGGAAGTTGTCCTTCCCTTCTCAGGGCGCTTGTGCCCGCTTTGTGCTGGTCAGTGACCGTAATAAAGTTTTGTTGTTGTTGTTGACTTCCATTTGAGACCTTAAATTGGTCATTGTCCCTCACCCTAACCTACCTCTCAAGTTTGGTTGTGATAAAGGCAGAAGGGGAAAATTTGGAGGGAAAAAGGGTTATATACAACGCAAATGAATAAACAAATATCACCTGCCCGAAACTCCCCCTTGGGCACACAGAAGACTGGGTGACTTGAAAGGCGCTGAACAGACCACGCTTTGACTCCATGGGATGCAGAGACAATTTTAAGAAATGAGGCTACAAAGTGGAGTCCATGACATGAGTGTGGAGAAGAGCAAAGCACAAAGCACTCCCTACAATGCAGTCTGAGCCTGCCACATGCACAATGGAGGACCTTCTTACAGTAACACCAACGGCACTTGAAGTGGCCAGCTTCTGGTCAAATGAAACTTAGCATAATGCCAAGTTTTTTAACTTACCTTGTGACACATACACACACATTCTAAGTGTATTCTCAATTTGCTTCTGACACTATAAATAAAATAACCTACCCATACTCACTGTTGGCTCTTCAGCACATATGCAGAGGGCAGATACTTTGTCCCCCAATATACTGATATGTACTTCCCTACAAATATCTCCAGTGGCACATTGTCTTTGAATATACAAGATGCCTGTGCACTTTGCCTATTTTATATGGTCCTAGTGAGTTTAGAAGTATACAGGAAGGTTATTAGTTATAGCATATTCCTCTTTGTAAATATATACTGGTAACTTAGTGGGAAGAGGTGGCAAGGGAGGGGGAGGGGAGAAGATCCGGGAAAGCAATCTGAGAAAGTTGCCATGTAACCCCATATGTGGGGAAAGGGTGTTCCCACAGGTTCTTTACTTCTGCACATCCTCTCCTCAAACTGCTTTTCCTTGATGGCTGTGCTCATGAGGATTTTGCAACAGACATTTGGCACAGTCTGAATCTTCAGCACATGCCGACTGAAGTCCTGCATGTCCCAAAAAGGGCTTTCAGGTAGTTCAGATATTGGTGAAGATTGAATTGACACAAGTGCACATTCTAACAATCAGTTGTGATTGAAATTTAGTCATATTGCTAGAATAGACATGGTCATATGGTACTGTAGACTGCAATATCTGTATTTACAATTGCATTTCAATGTATGTCAATGTGTCCTTTCTGATTGAATTTGGATGTAACCCATGGCTTTCAGCAGGACCGATTTCAGCATGTACCCCACTTCCCTTGAAATAAGTGAAAAATGAAACATTTTAATTGGGGCTGGATTGGGTTCATTACATGGGAACTAATTTCTTTCAAACCAAAAGACATTCCTTGCATAATAGCAGATGTGACCCCCTCTCTCTTGTGGATGTCTGCTACTAAGAGGGATGGGTTGCCATTCATTGTGCACAGGATGGAGGATACTTTAGCCTAGTTTGGGGAGTGGATCTTCTACTGCAGTCCTCCACTCTAATAAACAAATATTCATTTTCCTCTCTTAATTATAAGTTAGGATTAATGGTATGGAAAGGAGTGAACATGAAGCACTTTACTACTTCATAGTTGTATGTACTTTGTTGATGTTGCTGTTGGTTTTTTTATTACTGGAGCGAACAGGCTGTTTGCTTTCATTTGACAACTGGATTCAGACTCCAATGCTGTCTGAAATATCACTATAGAAAAGCACACAAGTGGATTTTCTAATGCATTTTCTAAGACATTTTAAAATTGGTTGTGTTGAAAGCAGCACTGCATCCCTATACCCGCAGCAGGTTTTAAAAGGAGCAGGTGTTATATTTCAAGAAGAAAAGGCATGTGTTTGTATTGGCGTTTATTATGGATTTCAATGGGTCTATATTAGAACTTGAATATCAAAAATAACCATTTATTGCCTTTCTAGAATTGATGTTTGTTGCTGGAAGCTGAAAAGAGAGCCTCCTGGAGGAATTTTTAAGCCATAAGTGGGGTGATAGCAAGCTAACCGCATCAATTAAAAATAAATGTTCCAGCAGTTTGTATTCTTTAACAATGGAAATGGTACCTTTGATCACAAAAGAACTAGAACACAGCAAAAAGAAAATGGAAAACCATGAATAATAACTAACCTTGTTGAAATGTACAACTTCCAGCCCAAGAATACCACAGAGTCATGCTGGAGAACCTAGAATGTGGTTAGAGAGGACATATTTGAAGGCCTTAAATTGTCTGGGGCCAGTGTACTTAAGGGACCGCCTTATCCCATATTGTCCCACCAGATCCTTACGCTCTGAGGAGCAAAATCTCCTGGCTGTTCCAAGGCATATCATCTGACCGCAACACGGAGAAGGGCATTTTCAATCATAGCCTCGGTCCTCTGGAACGTGTTGCCCTCCGAAACCTGTGCCCTTCAGAGCCTTCTAACATTCCGGAAAGCCTGCAAGATGCTATTGTATCGGCAGGCTTTCAGGTCTTGAATAATTGTTGGTCTGTCCTCCTGTTGTAAATGCTATTTTATTGTTGATGTTTTTAACTGTCTTACTGCTATTGGCATGTAAGCTGCCCCGAGCCGGCTGGGAGTGGCGGCAAACAAGTTTGAATAAATAAATAAATATTTTGTAGGACATTAGTAAATGAAACCACAGATATGTCTACTATATTTCCACTCTGGAAAGCATTCATTACAGAGTGTTGATAAGTACTTGTCACTTATGACTAACTGTGTTCTTGTCTGCCATTCCAGGCAGGAAATATCATTTACATCCAATCTGTCCTTCCATACTCTAGGCAGGACTGACAAAGGTTCCAATCCAACCAACAAATGGACATTCCCATTCCACAAGGTCCACTCCTACCTCACAAAGCCTCACTCCAGGGCTTTTCCCACCATGAACTTTGCCATTGTATTGACTTCGTTACCAACATCCAGATAATTATGGCTGGGATCTCACATCATCGGCATACCTATGATTATAGGACCCTGTTATTATAGTTATATCCGACAATGTCACACCCCACCCCCTTTGCATCCTGGTGGTGCTTTGACTTCAGCCTTTCCAAGACTCTGGAGATTGCATCCTAGAAATTAGGTATGTAGTGCTTTCCAAATTATGAGTCACACCAAGATTCATCAGTTGCCTCAACATGCTCTGTGATTAAAAGAGCATTGTAGACATCATTTCCCAGCATCCTAATCTCAAACATCTCAGAAGTACTTCAGTTGGAGCACCAACAATCTGCAAAGGCAGGTGTAATGGAAAAGTGGAGTTTTATTGTCTATGTTTATTAGTGTTCATAGCATGGCAAGGGCAGTTAGGAGTTGATTGCATCTGATTGGTTGTTGGGTTACCATGGATACATAGCCTTTGCAGGAGAAATGTATCCATTTGAGAGTTGCTAGCAAGAAAGGGGTGGAGCTGGACAAAAATAGAGGGAACATTTTAAACAGTAGAGAGTCTCTAGCCAGGAGCTAGAGGGAAGAGTATCAGTATTTAAGTATTCCATTGTTATACTGAAGTAAAGAAAAAGCTAATATGTCTAAATTATCAGTTAAGTAGAACGGAGAGACAAAAATTCCTTTAGGAATACGTTTTTAGTCAAAATATTGATGGAAGAAAGTGACTAAAAGTATTAAGTTAGCCAGCCAGGAGGCTGAGGAGAAAAATATTTTGAAGAAGAAGAAAGTGGCCTAACAGAGTAGAAACAAGTTAACTGTTTGAAAGTTATGTAATAACAATATTATGTATTCAAAGGCGTGAAAGACAGTTGCAATTATATCCAAGTGGAACTGAACTAAAGTACTTTGTAACAGATAAACTTATGTGCCAAAGAATTCATGAATTTGTTTCAACATATATATTAAAGTCTCATGCCAAGTTACAAGATTAAAGTTATACGGCTGGAAGTCAGTCTGTGATTACATTGAGGTAACCTGTGAGGAGAATTGGAAGCTACATATTGACTCCAGGTTTGGATTATACATAGAAGAAATATACACAGACATAAAGATTGCACCCTGTAACAAACATATTAATAAAGGCACCACAGAGACAGAAAAAGTGTGTTCCAAGCATGAACTACAAGACACTGAGTTTGTGAGGTTTGATTCTTCACTTCCCCCATATCGCCTCATCACCTCACATGTACATACATATATGTTCTATGTAGACAGGGGTGAGATATCCAAGGTCTCTGTCCTCTACGTTGCAGCAGGTTTGGGGAATCATGTCCAGTTATCCATTACCATAAACAAACATCCACAGTAATAATGACAAAGTAAATCCATCATGTATGTATGTATGTGTTGTGTGCCTTTAATTCATTTCCAATGTATGATGACATGAAGGCCCCTTCTACACTTCCATATAAAATCCAGATTACCTAATTTGAATTGGATTATATGGCAGTGCAGACTCATATAATCCAGTTCAAAGCAGATAAAGTGGGGCCCTTCCAGACAGGCCCTATATCCCAGGAAAGGATCCCAAGTTTTCTGCTTTAAACTGGATTATCTGGGATAAACTGAAAAGCTGAGATCAGATCCTGGGGTATAGGGCTGTCTGGAAGAACCTGTGGATTATTTTATTTGGTAATCTGGATGATATGGCAGTGCAGAAGGGGCATAAGGCAAATTTATCAATGAGGTTTCCTAACAAGGTTTGTTCAGAGAGGTGTTTGCCTTTGCCTTCTTCTGATGGTGAGCAAGTGTGACTTGCTCAAGGTCTTCATGGACAAGCAGGAACTGGAGCCTTGTTCTCCAAGTTGTGGTCTGATGCTCGAAGCCGTATACCACAGTGGCATTCAAGTCTATTTTAGGATTGCATAACTGCTGAACAGGGTAGCCTATATTTGTCTGGATTGTGGCTCAAGATGTGAAACCAAATACCAAGGGGTGATAGTGTGACAATGGTTCAAATTATCAAACCCGGTGCTCCAGGAAGGCCTGGAATCAACAATGTTTTTGCCTTTTTTGGGAGTATCACTATTTTCATTGTGAAATCAGTGAATTTCAAATAAGAAACAAAATACTGAGGATTCTCAATCAGCCTGGCCCTTCTGCAAGAAAGGGCAGAACGACATGAAAGAAATGAAGTTTCTGGTGAGCAAAGAGATACAGTAGCACCAATGCATGAATTTGTGGATGAGTGGTCGGCAGGGGAAAGGTTGGGAAATACAAATGAAATGTAAAAACAATGATGGCAGTGGATGGAAACAAAGATCCAGAGATGATCAGCCCACTTTAATCCTAGCTGCTAGGAGGAGGAGGAGGAGAACTGTGTCCACCTCCGTGCTCTAAGTGCTCTAGTTCCTTTGCCTCAAATCAATTCTTGAATGTCATCCACCCCTGAGGGACATTGAAACAGTTACTATTTCCTTCCCATATTCCTTTAGTCTGAGATATTGGAGGTTCCAGCATTTGCCAATACTTGTGGTCATTTGAAGGTCCTTGTTACCAATATTTGGTTGCCTGGCTTCTTAACCCCAGTAAAGTCAAAGCAGACAGAATTACTCGAGTTAAATCATTAGTTATTCCATTGAACATTTATCTAAGTGGATCAACTCTGCATTTAAACATTCATACGAGAGAATGAGCAGAGTCTGTCAGTCTTTTAAGTTATCTACTCTACTCTACACGGCCATAGATACACAAATATACACTACTTTGAAGGAGAAACGGAATTTCCTAATGTCTAAGCACATTACTTACTAGGCATGGTTTCGAACCCAAAAATGGCGATTCTAAAATCAAATGGGGGGGATTTTTTTTGATTAGTAAAAGAAAGACTTACAAAAAAAATTTCCAAAAATTTCTAAAATGTAACAATTACTAACGAAATTCGTTAGTAGTTCGTATCCAGCGCATGCGCATTTCAGATGGTTTTGGCCTACAACTCCCAGAAATCCTAACAGCTGGTAAATTGGCTGGGATTTCTGGGAGTTGTAGGCCAAAACTTGAATAAATCACACTGAATTCTAGATGGGACTCTCCAAATAGGAAGGAGGGAGGGAGGGAGGGGGTATTCTATTCTTGGAAGCAGCAAAAGGAGGAGCCCCCTCGCTGCCTCTCTCTCACCCCGATCCTGAGGGAGCGAGGGCTCAAGTTTGCCCAGGCTGAGAGGAAAAGGAAGAGGCCTGAGGCTGTGAGGAATGGTGGGAGTTGAAGTCCAAAACACCTGGAGGGCTGAAGTTGGCCCCTCATGAAGCCTCTTCAAGGCTTTAGATCCTGGCAGGCAGAAGGGGCAGGGAGAGCCGTCCACTCCTCCTGCCCTGCCAGGATCTAAAGCATCAAAGAGTATTGGGGTGAGAAACCAACCTAATGTATAATAGAATGAATGCTACTGTAAGTGCCTAATATTATAAGTAATCCAACTGGTCATATACCTACATTCCATGCACATGCAATAATAGAGCAGTAATAACAATAGGTATAAGAAGAGGTAAATTCAAACCGAAGTATTCTGACTGTGCTCCCTCCTCAAACTGCAAAAGGCTCTTCTCTGAGCCCGGGAAAAGGCAAAACCCCGGGCACAGCATTTGCTGCCTGGGTGCACACACATACATATTCTTTGAGGGGGTTGCTGCAGAATCTTCTCTATGAGCCCGGGATTCTGCAGCAAACCCCCCCCCCCAAAGAATATGTATGTGTGTGCACCCAGGCAGCAAACGCTGTGCCCGGGGTTTTGCCTTTTCCGCCATAGAGAAGAGCCTTTTGCAGTTTGAGGAGGGACCAGTCAGAATACTTGGTTTGAATTTTACCTCTTCTTATACCCATTGTTATTACTGCTGTATTATTGCATGTGCATGGAATGTAGGTATATGACCAGTTGGATTACTTATAATATTAGGCACTTACAGTAGCATTCATTCTATTATACATTAGGTTGGTTTCTCACCCAATACTCTTGATGCTTTAGATCCTGGCAGGCAGGAGAGGCAGGGAACCTGGAAAAATGTAAACAGAGAGGTTTACTCAGAAGTAAATCCACAAGGGAGGGCACTTCATCCAAAGTGCCCTCCTTGCAGATTTACTTCTGAGTAATCCTCTCTGTTTACATTTTTCAACTTCCAGCCGAAAGAAGGAGCGAGTTTAGGGCTTGCCTTGCCATAATACTTATTGGCAAGGGAGGCGGGAGGGTGGTGAGAGAGAAGGAGGGTGCCCCCTTACGACCTAATAACGACACTTAAGAAAATCCTGGCCCCGAAGTTCTATAAAGAAAGTCCACTTCCTGGTTGGCGTTCCAGGTGCGGAAATACTCAAAAGTAGCATTTCTTACGAATTTCTTATGAATCATTTCATTTTCATAACTTTTTTCTCATGCCTATTACTTACATTGCATTACATGTAAAGCATCATAAAAAACAGAACCTTTATATCATCTGCCTAATGGAGATAATAATTTTCCATGGGCATTGTTATATCTACCAGAATCCACTACAAACAGTATGAAAAATTAATGTCTATGTGTCTTGCCAGTATTGTCTGGATCTTTTATCAGTCGGACACTGTGTAGCTGTTATGAAAGCACCATCTTGATACATGGAAGACAGATACTCTGATTCTCATTATTGGCTGCTGCTGGTTGGAATAAACCCCTAGGCCACTCTAGTAGTCCAGTTTTTATTAAGGAAGAGACAATAATGTGGGGAAAAATGTCTTCTGCTATGTCATACCATTGTTTTATCTTGAAGCTTTAAAACTAAAAGTCAAAATAACATAAAAAATGAATTAGTAAGTGGAAATCATTACTCCTTTCATCAATAAGATTGCTGCATTCTTACTTTAACATGACTTTCAAAATATAACTCTGGTATGTGAGTGTTGCTTTAAAAATAATGCATTAATGGCATTTGCTTGCTTCTAGACTTTGCAAGCAATACTATATTTTACTGACTTCATCACTACTTAGGGCAGCGGTTCTCAACCTGTGGGTCCCCAGCTGTTTTGGCCTACAATTCCCAGAATTCCCAGCCAGTTTACCAGCTGTTAGGATTTTTGGGAGTTGAAGGCCAAAACATCTGGGGACCCACAGGCTGAGATCCACTGACTTAGGGCCTCATCACATGAGTGGGGGGAAAGCAGGGGTAAGCAGAGGGAACCATCTTATTTTATTCCCTTCCATTGAGGTTCATCTTCTGGGATGGCCAGCCATCCCAGCTCCATCTTTTACTTGCTTTCTCCTATTTGAAGTTGGGTAACACTCAAAAGGCATTCTAGGCTCTGTGTCTTCTCTCTTTTCCTCTGTGATGCTGAAACAGAGTCCTACGGAGGCCATCACGTGATGCAAGGCCATTTCCAGTGGTACTCCATTGGACTCCATTTCTGTAGTGCAAAGACATGGAGAGAAGATGTGGCTGATGAGGTCCTAAGAAAGTTAAAATCATTCATCCTCCAAGCTTTTTGTGTGACTCTGAGCTGAATTAACTGTTGCACACATTTTGAAGCCATTTGCCATAAGGGATTGTAATAGCAATCAAATTTGGATCTCTTAGCTTCAGAGTATCTATGCTTCATGTAATACCTAGATCAAGCATAAAAGGAGGAGAACGAGGATTTATTTAATCACCAACTTCCCTGAAGTCCTCTTCTAGGAGTTTAATATCAAGGGCAAATCAGATTGGGAAGAATATGCAATTTTGTAGGACTTCCACAGTGGCAGGTTACTACTCCAAAGTACCATGAAGGCAGCCAATTTATTTTCTAAGAATGTTTATGAGAGTGAGACTATCTCATGAGGCAGCATAGTTTTCATTGGCTCAGTAAAAGTTGATACCTAATTGAAATTGCAAAACTGTAGGATGTTGTTTTGCTATTGCTTGAAGTGTCAAGCAAAGTATCCCCTCACCCCAGTTGTCTTGGCGTTAATTCCTTAACTTGTTAGAATTTGCATGCGCCCCAAAATTGCCCTCCTTGTTGCTTTAGGGAGCAAAAGGTCCTGATAAAATGATGAAAGAATATTTGGCCAATCCCTAGATGCAATCCAATCCCACTGAATAGTTCAGGAGAATCTCCTAAAGTGATTGAAGTCATTTCAGACTTCGAAGTGAAGGTGTACTGGAAAAGTTCCATCTTTCTTTCTTTCTTTCTTTCTTTCTTTCTTTCTTTATTGGATTTGTACACCGCCGCTCCCAAAGGCTCGGGGCGGTTTACAGCATAAAAGCCAAACACAAATGGATAAGCAATAAAACAGCAAAATGCAGTAAAATTCAGTAAAGCACAATAAAACACTAACGAGAATCACTAGCAATCAAACGCCTGCCTAAATAAGTATGTTTTGCGAGCTCTGTGAAATGCATTCAGATCTCGCAGAGCGCGTGTCTCCGAAGGCAGTGCGTTCCACAGTGTAGGAGCAATGATGGAAAAGGCTCGCCGTCTAGTTGAGGTTAGCCAAAAAGATTTCACACTGGGAATGGTTAGAAGATTTGATTCTTCTGAACGAAGTGATCTCGGGGGGTTATATGGAATCAGGCAATCCCGTAAATACACTGGCCCCAGACCATACAAGGCCTTAAAAGTAAGAACTAACACCTTGAAGGCGATCCGGCATTCAATTGGAAGCCAGTGCAGATCCTGCAGGATTGGTGTACTGCGGCACGTTGCAGGCTCCCCCGCAAGTAGCCGGGCTGCAGCATGCTGCACAAGCTTAAGTTTCCAGATCACGGTCAAGGGAAGGCCAATGTAGAGAGCGTTACAGTAGTCAAGTCTTGAGATGGCAGTGGCTTGGATTACCATGGCTAGATCGTTCCGGGACAGATAGGGAGCCAAACGCTTCACCTGTCACAGAAGGAAAAACGTGATTCTGCTGACAGTGGAGATTTGGGTCTCCATTGACAGCAGAGGGTCCAAATGGACACCAAGGCTTTTTACAGATGATGACGGGCATAGTGCCTCGCCATCCAGGGTCGGCAGTTGGATATCCCCATCGCCCGGACGACACAGCCAAAGGATCTCTGTCTTCACCGGATTCACCTTCAACCTGCTAGCTCGCAGCCATCCAGTAACAGCTTCAAGACACAGATGGAAATTATTGGGTACGAAGTCTGGCCGGCCCTCCATCCTCAGAATGAGCTGAGTATCATCAGCGTACTGATGACACTCAAGCCCAAAGCTACGCACCAGTTGAGCGAGTGGTCACATATAGATGTTAAATAACAAGGGGGAGAGAATGGCTCCCTGAGGGACCCCGCAAAGTAGAGGAGATCCCCCGGAAACCAACCCTCCCCTCTGCACTCATGCTTCCGATTGTGAAGAAAGGAGGATAGCCAGTTGAAAGCTGTCCCCCTCACTCCAGCCATGGCATGGTGGTGCATCAAAAGATCATAATCGACTGTATCAAACACTGCTGTGAGGTCTAATACTCCGGGGATTCTTGGTAGACACTGATTATCTTGATCCGGCACAGTCTGGCTTTAGGGCGGGACATGGTACCGAAACAGCCTTGGTCGCCTTGGTAGATGATCTACGCCAGGAACTCGACAGGGGGAGTGTGTCCCTGTTGGTTATGCTGGACCTCTCAGTGGCTTTCGATACCGTAGACCACGGTATCCTTCGGGGTCGCCTTGCAGATATGGGGCTTGGGGTACTGCATTGCAGTGGCTCCAATCCTTTCTGGAAGGTCGCACCCAGAAGGTGTTATTGGGTGACACCTGTTTGGCTCCGCAACCTTTGTCTTGTGGTGTCCCTTAGGGTTCAGTTCTGTCCCCGATGTTATTTAACATCTACATGAAACCGCTGGGAGAGATTATTCGGAGTTTCAGAGTAAGGTGTTATCTGTACGCAGATGACGTCCAGATCTGTCACTCCTTCCCACCTGTCACCAAGGAGGCTGTCCAGACTTTGAACCGGTGCTTGGCTGCTGTGTCGGACTGGATGAGGGCTAGCAAATTGAAACTTAATCCAGACAAGACAGAGGTCCTCCTGGTCAGTCGAAAGGCTGAACAGGGCATAGGGTTACAGCCTGTGTTGGACGGGGTTACACTCCCCCAAGACGCAGGTTCGCAGCTTGGGAGTGATCCTGGATTCATCGCTGAGCCTGAGCCCCAGGTCTCAGCGGTGGCCAGGGGAGCTTTTGCACAGTTAAGACTCGTGCGCCAGTTGCGCCCGTACCTTGGGAAGTCTGATCTGGCTACGGTCGTCCACGCTCTGGTCACATCCCGAATAGATTACTGCAACGCGCTCTACGTGGGGCTGCCTTTGAAGACAGTTTGGAAATTACAACTAGTCCAACGGGTGGCAGCCAGACTACTAACTGGAGCTACATACAGGGAGCATACCACCCCCCTGTTGTGTCGGCTCCACTGGCTGCCGGTCCACCCGGGCTCAATTCAAAGTGCTGGTTTTGACCTTTAAAGCTCTATACCAGTTAAAGATGCTCAACTCCCAGAAATCCTAACGGTTGGTAAACTGGCTGGGATTTCTGGCCCACCTGCCCACAGGTTGAGAACCACTGTCTATACGGTTCTGGCCCAGCTGCATCTGCCGCTACGTCCCACCTCGTACTTTAAGATCATCCGGGAGGCCCTGCTCTTGCTCCCGCCGGCTTCCCAGGTGCGGCTGGTGGGGACGAGGGAGAGGGCCTTCTCGGTGGTGGCTCCCCGTCTTTGGAATGCGCTCCCTAGCGACATCCGATTAATTCCATCCCTCCTGACATTTAGGAAAAAAGTGAAAGCCTGGATGTGGGACCAGGCGTTTGCATAGTAGCACAGGACAGCACTTTAGTAGTTTTAATGGAAAGTTGGTGAATAGGGCTCAATGCTTTTATGGACGGAACACTGTTTTTAACATAGGTGAATGCATAGGATGTGTGAATATAATTGTATTTTAATGTATTTTAGTGTCGAATGCTGGAGGGTTTTATATTGTGTTTTATACTGCGATTGTGATGTAGGCATCAAATTATGCCTTTTGGAAGCCGCTCCGAGTCCCCCCTCGGGGGTTGAGAAGAGCGGGGTAAAATGCCATAAATAAATAAATAAATAAATAAATAATAACACAAGCACCGCCGATCCGCCTTGATCAAGCTGGCAGTGCAGCTGGTCTGTGATGGAGACCAAAACCATTTCCGTCCCATGCCCCGTACGGAAGCCGGACTGGAAGGGATCAAGTCCGGCTGTGTCGTCTAGGAAGGTCTGCAACTGCTCCATTGCTGCCTTCTCAATCACCTTGCCCAGAAACGAAAGATTCGAAAGTGGGCGGTAATACTACCAGTATTTATCCTTTTCTAGTTTTGAAGATAAATATGCAAAATAAAAGATAAAAATATTATATTGTATAAACAGCATTAAACTGGTGTCAGAATTCCACTGTGTTGCCTGACACATTATTCTCTGGGCTCTCATCAAAGATTTATGGAATGTGTCTAAAATGTGTTGACCTCTTCTCAAAGAAGAACAGGTGAAAAGGAACTATATAGGGATGGGCAACTGAGGGAAGGAGGAGGGCAATCCCTCCTCCATAGGCTGCATCCTCCTCACCTAAGCGTGCTTTCTGTTCTTTTTTTAAAAAATCTCCTTCAAAATGGCAACTTGTCATTTTGAAGGAAAAATGGAAGTATTCAGGAGAGGGACAGTTGAGGAAATATTTTCTGTGTGTATTAATATATGCAGATCTTCATGTATAATTTTAATCCTGAAAAATATACTATTTGGGGAAATATGTGATGGGGGGATTCAGGTGCCACAAAAGTAGAGTTCAGGGGTGGCTTGCAACTGACAGGACGCATTTCACCATTCCTGTTATATGTAAAAGACATGATTCATGTAAACTCACTATGGGTTGGGGCTGTGGAGAGAGGTGAGAATAGTCTATCTATTATATAAATGGGTTCACGTCATGTGATGTATACCTCAAACAAAGAAACCTTACAACGCAGAAACACAATACTTGCCAACAGAAATAGGCCTCAAGCAAGGTACGTTTGTAGCAAAGAAACTTCCCCCCCAAAAATTAAAGGCCCCCAAAACAACGAGTAAAAATAAAACTACATTTACCAGCATCCTCCGGGGCAGCCAAAGACTCACCCAGCTCTACATTCTGAACAACATGATTGGCTGCCAATAAGGGCGGATTTGCATAACTGCTGCACTGGCCAGCCAACATGAAAATTCCGATCCATAATAAACTGCCAAAACAGAATAAGGAAAAGGCCTCAGCCAATCCTCAACACAAAAACACCCAAATCACTTCCAACCGAAAAATCACAGACCACACCCAAAATTGACAGTAAGGCTTCATTAACTTGATTTCCCTAACTAGCCCTCACTTACTGGGAAGCTGTTTACGCTCTAAATTGACAGTAAGACTTCATTAACTTGATTTCCCTAACTAGCCCTCACTTACTGGGAAGCTGTTTACGCTCTGAATTGACAGTAAGGCTTCATTAACTTGATTCTCCCAACTAGGCCTCAGCTCATTGGACATTGTGTATGGCCTGAATTGACAGTAAGGCTTCATTAACTTCCTGTTCCTAACTAGGCCTCAGCTCATGGGACATTGTGTATGGCCTGAATTGACAGTAAGGCTTCATTAACTTCCTGTTCCTAACTAGGCCTCAGTTCATGGGACATTGTGTATGGCCTGAATTTACAGTAACCTACCTTGGTACACAGAGCCCCGACCATGCATGATGGGTCTTGAAGTACCACCATGGAAAATGGGATTTGTAGTACTTTAAAACCCATCATTCCCCACAGACCACTGTAGCCCAGAACCAAGACCAATAAAGACCCAACTTGGCACACCATGCCCCCATGACCCACACTCCATCCAACTGCAGTTTAGAGGAGGGCACACCGTGGATGATTGGACTTTCTCACATCTCCTAAAAAGGGCACAGCAACGCGTGCCGGGTACAGCTAGTATGCTATATATAGGATGTCGGGCATTCATCCTAAGCAAAGGTGGGTACTATAAAATCTTTGCTGTCCTCAAAGAAGGAAGAGGTAGACAGAAGAAAAATCATTTCATTCTTTTTCTGATAATAATATTATAATACTTTATAATACTCTCTCCCCGAAGGGGCTCAGGACAGCTGATATGTTTAGATGCCTTTTCTTAAGTCATTTGCTTGAGATAACAGTACGTTCATTGGGCATACACAAACACTCTTTCACATAGCAACATATGGGCATGGAAAACCTTAAATCTTCCCATCCTTCATTCTGAGAATATGTGATTCCCCCAACCCCCAATCCCAGGTACCCTCTGTGTACCAAGCAGTCATCCTCGTCAGGGCTGTAGCCAGGATTTTGATTGGGGGCTGAGTTTGATTCGGGGGCTGAGTCTGAGAAAGAGAAGGTCTGCACTAGCAAATCTTTTGTATCATTATCCCAATACCCCCATGCATATGGGATATATTGAGCATGGTGATCAGATCATGATATGAATACACATAACAGTTTAAATAATGTACCAGTAAGACCTTCTTGCGGACCAGTCTGAGAATTTGGGGGGCTGAAGCCCCTCAAGCTACATGCCTGATTCTCATGGTTTAGTTTGATTGTCTTCCAAAGGTAGAGTCTTGGCAGTGGGTCCGTAAGTGACTGTGGAGACCTATTCTTGATGCAAATGGTCTTTCACGTTGAGGATATAGATTTCCAAATGGAAGGCAATCCCAACAAGGTTTTGCTTGGCATGCCTTCCTCTTGGCACATTTCTCCCTTTCACCCTCTATTCGTGCCTCCTCATAATCCATAGCACTGTTGGTAACAGCTGACTTCCAGTTAGAACGCTTCAGTGCTAGGGCTTCCCACTTCACAGTGTTTATACCACATTTTTAAAGATTAGCTTTAAGACCTTCTTTAAATCTCTTTTGTTGTCCACTGACGTTCTGTTTTCCATTTTTGAGCTGAGAATAAAGCAGTTGCTGGGTATTAGGACAATGTGACGAGTCCAGCAAAGCTGATGGTAGAGAATCATTGCTTCTGTGCTGGTAGTCTTCACTTCTTCCAAACAATAAATCATGATTTTAATGGGGAAGTGAGTGCACAAAGTTGATTTTCCTCATTCTTTGAAGTTTGTTAAAAGTATGACTGGGCCAGGGAAGAAAGTTTATGAGTGAACTTTCTTTGTTGAACGTTGTGTCCCACAGATTGCAGTAGACGTAGCATGGGGTTGGGGTGGAGGAAGGTGGAATTCAGAAACGGAAGCAGGGCATAGATACACACAGGCTATTGGCTATCTTGTTGTATACCATAGGCAAGATGATGTACGTCCCCAAAATAGACTAAAAACCTTTTTAGTGAATAAAACATTTTTTTGTTCTCGGTGACTGCACTCTTCAATTACTGCCTGAACCCCAAGATTGACACAATTCATCTGAAACATAAAGAATTGTCACAATTCATACAAAATTGTCACAATTCATCTGAAACATAAAGAAACCATGCTAGATTGCTCTTTTGAATCCGAGTACTTGTAAAGGCAAAAATGAATATTGCTCATTATCAAAATTATTGCAACTGAAAGCAGAAAGAAAAGCTAAATTGTTATGAATTATCTAGCAATTACATCGTTAGTATTCATCCTATAATTACCTACTATATATATTTTCAAAATATATTTATGTGTCGCAAGGATCACGTTTCCTTTGTATTGTCTTTTTCTTTTAATGTTAAAGTATGTTTGACCTGTACTCCGTGAAATAGGGCTCATTACTAGCCCCACATAACTATTTGGATTTTTGTATTCCTTTTATGTCAATGTTTACTGATAAAGTAACTGCATGATAGATCTTGTTAGAATGCAATCCTATACAAATCAGTAATAAGCCCTGTTGAACTCCCTTCAGAATAACCATGTTTATAACTGCACTTTTAATGGGTGCTTTTCCGAAATCAATTAGTGATTTGATCTATTCAAGGGAAAACAAAATCCTATATGCTCCTCCGCACCTCATCTTTTTACAATCTCTAAACGTTTTGTATTTGGTAGATCTTTTGTGAATTGATTGCACTATTTTTTTATTGACTTTTCATATGTTAACATGTTCACATTTTTCTGGTTCAAACGATGATTTTATTCATCTTGATTCCCATTGACTAATATGAGACAGTGGCCATATAAAAAAAATCAACCCCATTCCTCTTTAGATACATTGAAATCCATATACAAGGGCAGGTCAATAAGTCTGTGACTTTTTGAATGAAACACAGGTTTTTGGATAAAAAAATCGTTTTATTTTTCAACGTAGTCTCCTTTGAGCTCTATACACTTTGTCCAACATTTCTCCAATTTTTTTTATCCCTTCCAGAAAATGAGATTTGCCGAGGTCATCAAAATAGGTATTTGTTTGTGAGATGATTTCATTGTTGGAGTCAAATCTCTTTCCGCCGAGCCATTTCTTCAGGTTTGGAAACAAGAAATAGTCACTCGGGGCTAAATCCGGAGAATAGGGCGGATGAGGGAGCAATTTGAATCGCAATTCATGGATTGTTGCCATGGCAACTCCATATGTGTCCACCCTTGCACTGTCCTGGTGCAAAAGAACATTTTTCTTGGCCAAATGCGGTCGGGTTTTTTTTCCAAATCCTCATTAAATCGACCCAATTAATTGGCATCATATTCGCCATTGATTGTTTTACCCTTTTGAAGGTAGTCAATGTGGATTATACCGCGTGCATCCCAAAAATGGTAGCCATGACTTTATTGGCTGACAAACCCACCTTGGGCTTCTTTGGCGCTGATTCACCCCGAGAAACCCACTGTTTTGACTGCTGTTTGGTCTCTGGTGTGCTGTGGTGGATCCATGTTTCGTCCACGGTTACGAAACAGCGCAAAAACTCATCCATATTGCAGTTGAACAACGGCAAACACTCATGCAAAATTGTCACATGATCGCGATTGCGGTCAATTGTGAGCAAACGCGGCACCCATCTTGCGGAAAGTTTTCTCATACCCAAGTGAGCATTTAAAATGGAAATCACTGAGCCATGTGAGATACCTATGGCTTCCACAATCTCTCGCACTTTCAATCTCCATCCAGCCAACACCATATCGTGAATTTGTTCAATTGTTTCGGGTGTAGAGACCTCAACTGGGCGTCCAAAACATTCGACATCTTCCGTGCTTGTACGGCCATAACAAAATACAGTAAACCACTTTTTACCATTAAAATTGATGGTGCAGAGTCCCCATAGTATTTATCAAGCTTAGCCTTGGTTTGAGTGATGGTTTTTTTCCTTGAAAAATAATGCTTAATGAGCACACAAAATTCCCTTTTTTCCATTTTCTCCTCAAATCACGCAGTAGTCTGTTATCAATGGCTGTCAACCACAAACTAAATGATGCAGCTTGTTCAAATTTTGACAGGAGTCAACTGGAAGATGCATGTTGACAGGAGCAGTTAAGAGGCGGGAAATTCAAAAAGTCACTGACTTATTGGCCCACCCTCATATCTGGAATACTTTCAAACATTTTCAATATTGGCACTGAATGAAGTCAACATTATCAGTAGCCCAGTCTGCCCTATATTTATATTTCAATAATAATAATAACAACAACGATGACTACAATGTCTTATATTCTGCCTCCATCTCCCCAAAGGGACTCACTGTGTCTTATTTATTTATTTATTTCGATTTTATAGACCGCCCCTCCCAACAGTCTTGGGGCGGTGTACAATTTGTAAAAACATACTAAAAACAGTCACATATCTTAATAAAACAATATAAATACAAATTTAACAACAGGCAGTTACTTAGGGTGGTAATATATGTCGAGCATTTGATGGTTTACAGAGGGCTGCTGAGACTGAACGCCCGCCGGAAGAGGATAGTTTTACACATTTTCCGGAAAGGAATAAGCTCGTTGAGAACACGTGCCTCGTCCGGTAGTGCATTCCACAATGCTGGAGCCACCACTGTAAAGGCCCTCTGTCTGATTACTGATAGGTGATAAGTCCGAACTGAAGGGATCACTAGTAGGTTTGAATCCTTACATGGGGACCAAGCCCGATATAAACAAAGGTTACAAAGTAACACAATTAAAACATATAACAGTAAAATATATTAGAACAATGAACCAACAAAATGTAAAACATCATAAAACATAAGCCAAACATTAAACAACCAGTATCCGAGAGAAGTGGGCACGTGCAGATTTGAGACTAATAGGGCAGGACAAGGGGTTGTGCAAACACAAACTGTAGGGGTGGGGCTGGGAATAAAGTGCTGGAGATCCAACCAGAAGATTAGGGTTATGCAAACTTAATTAGTAGCTAAACCATTATTCAAAGGCACATTGGAACATCCAAATCTTCAAGTTTTTCTGGAAGGTGGATGGGGTGGGGGCTAATCTAATCAGGGGGCCACCACCGAGAAGGCCCCCTTTCTCATTGATTAAAAGACAGCATTTGAAACTGAAGTAAAACCAATATTAATGCTATGGGCATTTTTGTCCAGTAGTAAGGCTGTTTATCTACTGCTGTAGGTGATATGGTTCACATACACAACTAATTAGTCAGTTTTCGTGACGTTTCCCCATGGCAGTACAAATTAGTCAGTTTTCATAACATTTTCCTATGGCAGCTCAAAAGCCTTATGGAAATTATAATTACTTTCCTTCATAAAGAAGTCCAACACGAAATGCAATTACTTGCTTTGGAGATATCCAGCTATCATGAAGGCATGCAAAAGGTAAATATGCATAAACTATTTTGAAAAAGTAGCATTGCAAGCTCTGATCTGGCACACAAGGGGAAGATACTTAGGTTGTCAAAAATATGCAACCTTCAGCTTCCAAATTATGAAGATTTGTTGCAAAAAGGGTAAAGCAAATAAAGCAGAAAAGCCATAAGGGGGAAGCAAGACACCTTGCTCCCTAAACCAGTGATTTTCAACCTTATTTGAGCACACCCAGAGCCAGACGAAGGTAATTTCAAATGGTATGCAAACCTTTTGGTGCCCCCTCACTCTCTGCGCGCATGCGCACCGGTGGTGCGCCGGTGTGTGAATGCGCAGGCCAGCTAGTTCTGCACATGCGCAGGGCCAGCTTCTCGCATGCTCACCAGTGTGAGCATGCGCAGGGCCAGCTAGTTCGGCGCATGTGCCATTCGTGCGGGCGCGACACCAAGTGGATGGTGACGCAAAACGCACTCCAGGAGGCCAAAAAGGAGGGTGTTTTGCAACCCAAGGTGGGAGGCTCTGCCCCGGCTGCAAAACGTCCTCTTTTTCGGCCTCGTGGAGTACATTTTGCATCACCATCCACCTGGAGTTACACCCTCACACCGGCCAGCAGCAATGGCGGCCGCAGCCGGATGCGCCCCTAGCCCACGTGGCGCCCTGAGGGGGCCGCTTAATTTGCCTCCATTAAGATCCGCCCTGGGCACACCACCAACCAAAATGACACAAAATGACACTCTAACACAGTAATACATATAGTTAATATATTTTAAAATGTATTTATACACTCACTTAGTGTGAAACCTGGGCCTGTTTCGATTAACACAAAATAGATATCCTGGCAGGAATGGTAGAAAGACACACACAAAGCTCTTGCTCACTGTCTTTTCTTTTTTCTTTTGTCCACCACTCATATTAGGGCCTTCATCTTTGTCATAATTTTGTCCAGGGCCCTAGTCGGCATTTGCATTTTCCCTTCTCAAAAACTTCTCCATCACTGTCACTGCCTTGTCTTTCTGTGATCCCAAATTGCCACTGTCACTTGACGCGCAGCTGCAGCACTAACTCTAACTTTGTTTACTTAGCCGCGTCTGAGCGAATCCAAGATGGTGCGACCATAGCACTCTCCCGCCACTTCTTAGGTGATGCGAGAGTGCTATGGTTCCATTTCTTAAAGCGACAGATGCGCCTTATAGTTTATATATGAATGAAGTTCGAAAATAATTTCTCACGGCACACCTGATGATCTCTCACGGCACACTAGTATTTCACGGCACACTGGTTGAAAATCACTGCCCTAAACAACATGTAGCTAACATTGTTAAATAATTATTTCTGTACAACTACTAGCATTTCCCATGTATTATATAAAATTTTATTAAGACTTTTATGAACACATCACATATATTATTTCCATGTAGGAGACATGTAGAAAGCAACAAACTGAAAACTGCTAGGCACACATTGAGGTAAGAATGTGTTTGAATGACTTTTTAATAGGTTGAAACACTTCAGGCATTTTCATGATCAAACAATTTCCATAGCATCTTGAAATGTGATCCTTTTGTATATTTCCTTCAACTAATAATTAGATAATTTCGCCTGATGTATAGTTCGTAAACATAAAATAAAAATCAAGCTGTTTGCTCAACACTGATATTATAAAACGCATCACAACGTTTCAATGGCCAGAGTAAAAGATGTTTTATAAACCACTTTGATAACCTTTCTGAATCTTGCCTCAGGTGTATTTTCTCATTTGAACAGAGAAGGAAGTGCTATTTTAAATGGCCTGTTTTTAGAATGATTATATGCAAAGAAAAGGTTCATCATGGCTTTCAACATCTTCCAGTTATTGCAGTCATTTGTGTTAATAGAATTTCTGCTTGCCAAAGGAAAGTAACCTAGAAAGGCAAACGTATTATGCTTTTTAAATATAATTGGATCATATTCTTTTGCACTAATCATTACATTACCGTTATTAGAAAACTCAACATACTCAAGATTTCTTTTGTTGAAGGCAAATGTTCTCCAATAAAATGGCAAAAAATTGAATAGTCTGAAGAGCCACATTTATTTATTTATTTATTTATTTATTTCCAACATTTCTACCCCGCTCTTCTCAACCCAGACTCAGAGCGGCCTAACAAAAGGCGCAATTCGATGCCAGCATAATAAAATACAATATAAAACCAAAAACATATAGCATTAAAATACATTAAAATACAATTAACATTAACACATCATACACATTCTCTTAAGTTAAAAAGAGTATTTCGTCCATAGCAGGAGCATTGAGCCATGTCCATCAACTTGCCATTACACATGCAGGCCAAAGTGCTGCATTGTGCTAATGTGCAAACGCCTGGTCCCAAAGCCAGGATTTCACTTTTTTCCTGAATGCCAGGAGGGATGGGGTTGATTGTGTGTTGCTTGGAAGCGCGTTCTACAGATGGGGAGCCACCACCAAGAAGGCCCTCTCTCTCGTCCCCACCAACCGTGTTTGAGAAGTTAGGCCTCCCCGGATGATCTTAAATTACGAGGTGGGACATAGAGGCTGATGCGTTTGGACAAGTAAGCTGGGTCAGAACCGTATAGAGCTTTAAAGGTCAAAACCAGCACTTTGAATTGAGCTCGGAAATGGACAGGCAGCTAGTGGAACTGACACAACAGGAGGGTGGTATGCTCCCTGTATGTAGCTCCAGTTCGTAATCTGGCTGCCACCCGTTGGACTAATTGTAATTTCCAAACTGTCTTCAAAGGCAGCCCCACGTAGAGTGCGTTGCAGTAATCTATTCAGGATGTGACCAGAGCGTGGACGACCGTAGCCAGATCAGACTTCCCAAGGTACGGGCGCAGCTGGCGCACAAGTCTTAACTGTGCAAAAGCTCCCCTGGCCACCGCCGAGACCTGGGGTTCCAGGCTCAGCGATGAGTCCAGGATCACTCCCAAGCTGCGAACCTGTGTCTTCAGGGGGAGTGTAACCCCATCCAACACAGGCTGTAACCCTATGCCCTGTTCAGCCTTTCGACTGACCAGGAGGACCTCTGTCTTGTCTGGATTAAGTTTCAATTTGCTAGCCCTCATCCAGTCCGACAGTCCCTGTAGGGATGTGTGAAATGGCAGAAATCTGATTTGTTTTTGTTTCTTCCCAAACTATGAATCCAAATGTACCCCCTCTCTTCAAATCTCCCAGAATCTTTCCAAAAACAGAATGAGACTGAACAGATTTCTGCTATTTCTCACAGCCTTATCAGAAAGCACTAGTCTAGAATCAGTGACTTGTTCCATGGAACCAGTGGATATTTAGTCTTCTAAAGGAAAGAGCTCCAGATACACTGGCTGGCATTGGGATAATAAATTACAATGGCATAAGGCCAAGTTATATCATTGTAGCCTGCTATTATTTTGTGAGAGCTAGAATTCTTTCCAGCTGCGCAATGACTAAAATCTGCCCCAAAGCCCCCCCCCCCCCTTCTGCTTCAGATTCCAAGGGAGCCATTTCCATGTTGGCAGGGAGCAGGTAAAACAGCAAAGGTGTGTGCAACTATTCTCCTTAGCCTAGACATAAACTATAATGTTGAATGAACGGACATTTCTATTTTGGTCAATGACCAGCATTAAAATAGCATTGAACGCTTGTATATTAAAATAACAATGTTCACAATGCTAAAAGTTACGTTAAGATGTGACGGCACAGCAAGCACCATTTCTATGTAAAACTTTAAGTTGCAAAGGTTTGTATTAACAGCCTGCATATTTTGCAAGGGTTTGAGTTCTTAAAGTCCTTTTTGCACTGTTATATTGTGTTTCTGCAATCCTGTTTAGTTTTGCACTGCTTGCAAAGGTATTGGTTGCATTGATTGGTCCCTAATACCTGTCAATCATTGTTAACAGAATCCAATTGAGTTTGTTCAGCCCCTTTTCCCAGGGACTTGGAAATCTAGCCATCTTACAGAGCTTTCCTGGATCTCTCCAGAAGACGTGAGCAAAGGTTTGCCAGGCCAGCCCTTGATCAAGCCATCTTCTAACACAAGACAGATTTTCCTTGGGACTCATGCAGTAAGCCCAGCATATCAGAAGGTTGGGTAGCGCTGAGGAGCCCCAAGCGCCTTCAACCAGTTAGGTGGCACCCAGAGGAAGGATTGTGCCTTCAATATAGGCCATCTAACTGGGGCTAAGAGTGTCCTTATCTCGAGGCCACAAAGACAGAGAGGACTTGGAGAGCTATCCGGCTGAAGCTTCCAGGACCCAAGCAACTAAGAGACTGTAAAGCAGAGGTGGCCAAGACGGTGATCGCGATCAACCGGGTGATCTTTGGGCCTCATTTGGGTGATCTTCAGGCCCTCACCCGGTCAATGCGCGCTCCCGCGCACGCACGCTCCCAGCGCCGCTTTCCTCTGCCCTGCAGTAGGCGACAGAGGCCCGCCGCGCGCTCCTCGCTGCCTCTCTTTCGCCCGGATCCATGTATCCAGGCAAAAGAGAGGTGAGGGGAGCACGCGGGGGGCCTCCTCCTCTGTCGCATATGGCAGGGCGGTGACAGAGAAGGAGGAGGCCCCACGCGCTCCTCGCTGCCTCTCTTTGCCGTCGGATCCATGGATCTGGGTGAAAGAGAGGTGAGGAGGAGCTGCGCGGGTTTCCTCCTCTGTCGCCGCCCTGCCATAGGCGACAGAGGAGGATTAGGCCCCCACGTGCTCTCCTCGCCACTCTCTCGCCCGGATCCATGGATCCGGGCAAAAGAGAGGAGAGTGGAGCGTGCGGTGAGCCTCCTCGGGCACCTATGGCAGGGCGGCGACAGAGGAGAAGGCCCCGCGCCCTCCTCGCTGCCTCTCTTTCGCCCAGATCCATGGATCCGGGCCAAAGAGAGGTGAGGGGAGCGTGCGGGGGGGCTCCTCCTCAGTCGCGTATGGCAGGGCGGTGACAGAGTAGGAGGAGGCCCCCACCCGCTCCTCGCTGCCTCTCTTTTGCCCGGATCCATGGATCTGGGTGAAAGAGAGGTGAGGGGAGCACGCGGGGGGTTTCCTCCTCTGTCGCCACCCTGCCATAGGCGACAGAGGAGGATTAGGCCCCGCATGCTCTCCTCGCCACTCTCTCGCCCGGATCCATGGATCCGGGCAAAGAGAGGGAGAGGGGAGCGTGCGAGGGCCTCCTCCTCTGTCACCTATGGCAGGGCAGCGACAGAGGAGGAGAAGGCCCCCGCGCCCTCCTCGCTGCCTCTCTTTTGCCCGGATCCATGGATCCAGGCGAAAGAGATGCGAGGGGAGTGCGCGGCGGGTTTCCTCCTCTGTCGCCGCCCTGCCATAGGCGACAGAGGAGGATTAGGCCCCCGCGCGCTCTCCTAGCCTCTCTCTTGCCCGGATCCATGGATCCGGGCAAAAGAGAGGCGAGGGGAGCACGCGGGGTCTCCTCCTCTGTCGCCTATGGCAGGGCGGCGACAGAGAAGGAGGAGGCTCCCCGCGCGCTCCCTCGCCTCTCTGTCGCCCCGATCCCGGGATCCATGGTGACAGAGGAGGAGGAGGCCCCGTGCGCTCCTCGCTCCCTCTCTCTCGCCCCGATCCATGGATCGGGGCGAAAGAGAGGCGAGGGAGCGCGCGGGGGGCCTCCTTCTCTGTCGCCGCCCTGCCATAGGCGACAGAGGAGGAGGAGGAGGCCCCGTGCGCTCTCCTTGCCTCTCTCTCAGCCGGATCCATGGATCCGGGCGAGAGACAGGTGAGGGCAGCGCGACGGGGGGCCTCGAGAGGCGCCATGGATCGGAGCGCCTCCCCCCCCCCAAATCCGGTGAGCAACCAAACTAATAAGAAGCCGCCCACGGGTGCGGGTGCACGCGTGTGCGGCAGGTGATCTTTTCAACTTGGTTGCTCAAAAGTAGCTCGCATGCTGAAAAAGTGTGAGCACCCCTGCTGTAAAGTATCTTTTCTTTTATCCCTTTGGGGAATCAAGTTTAGTGCCTGATTAAGATAACTCATTATTTGTATAATAAAGCCTGTTTGAGTTATCTATAGTGTCCAGCTTGGTTCTTGGGAGCCCCAAGTCTCTAAAGGAAGGCAAGAAGCAATCACCCGTGTAGAGACCATGTCCTTGCCCTTCCCTGGGTGTTTACAGACCGGGTGCGATGGCACATAAGATAAAAGCTAAGATAGAGTAAGATAAAAATAATACCTTTTGAGATTGCACTGGCAAGCTATTGCTAATGAACAGAAGCTTGCAATAGGAGAAAAGAATCTGGAGGGTGGGATATCAGCACATAGGGAACACGAGGGGGCACAAGGAGGGGGGAACACAATATAACACAACAAAAAGACTAGGGGGTAGGACCACTAATTATAGCTGTAGTTACAAGTTTTCAATGAGTTAAAAGGCTAGCTCGTTGTACTGGTCATCACCCAGCGGCTTTTAAGCAATGCTGCATAGAACTTGTCTACTTTATATGTTGTAACAGTGTTGGTATCAGAGAGCAGGATAGTAGTATAAAATTATCCTGAGCACCCTGTGTATTTGTAAAGCAGCAGTGATATGAGACTATTATGAATGTCTATGTAAAACAAACACTGCAGGAGCACATTTTCTGTTGTTTCCATGTGTTCACAGTCACAGGGGCACAGTCTCTTCGGGTGGGTGGTGGGAGGTGTCTTTCGCTATCAACCCTCAAATACAGCAGATGGGAGGGGAGCAATAACGTCATGATCAGGACCTCCAGAAGATCACTGGAGAGGTCTGAGATGCATCAGTGCATCAGCATCCCTTCTGTTCCTTCCACTTTCCACCATCTTGGGGGAAATGCCGAAGAGAAAAAGTGGTCACAGGGATTGCATTGGGAGATAAACTATAGCTATGTGCCAGAGCTATATCCCCTGATGCATCCTCTCAGCCAACATTTGTTTGTCTTGTTTATTTACATTCCAGCTTTCTCACAATATGGAATCTAAAGCAGCTTGCAAAATCAGTTAAAACGATTATATTTTGTACAAAAGGTTTAAACCCCATTGCCCCCTATCCCCTGTGATAATGGGAAATAACATAGTTCAATTAAAAATCTTTATTGTACTGGAGCTAAAGGTTTAAATACAATTGCTGTTCCAATTAGAGGAAACTCCCGGAGGCTATTTATTTATTTACTTAATTTCATCCCACCTTTTCCCAAATATAGTGACTCAAGACGGCTAACAGCAAAACGGCACAATACAATTAAAACCGATTACATGCATACGCATATGAATAAAAAACAATATTATTTTATGTGATTAAAATATTAAAATATTCATCTGCCTGCAAAAAGGGTGAGAAAAATGGTATATAAATACTGTAAATCTCTATACACAATAAAAGAGAAAAAGATGTATGTATGTATGTATGTATGTATGTGGAGGAAGTGTCCACTTACACAGACAGCCTCGGGCCTCCACAAGCAAGCTATAATTCCAAGTGCTGAGAGGCCTCCAAAGGCACTCCCTCATCTGACATTGCAGGTTACAGTGAGCGCCATTCACATGTAGCCCAAACACTGCCAATGTCCTCCCCAAACACTATGGCTCACCACCCAAGTAATGCTTTCATTTGGGGAGAATTTAATCCTACATTGGATGTGTTCCCTCTACCCCAGGCAGGCATCCCAGCGTTCCTTGTGTGGAATTTGCATGAGCCTGCCTACTGCCTCTCCCTTAACCCTTTCCTATGGCACACAGCAAACACAGAGGAATTCATCAGCATCAGGGTTTGGGACACTAAAACAATAGATATCCAGAGCACACTGAACCCAACAACGCATGTCCTGGTGCAGTTTGGGGGAGATTGACCACGGATTATGGGATTTGTAGTACTTTCAAACACGTTGGTTCCCACAGACCACTGTGGCCACCAAAAAGGACCAATACAGACCACACTTGGCACACACAGCCCCCATGACCCACTCTACGTCCTGGTGCAGTTTCGAGGAGGGCGGCCCAGGGATGACGGGACTTGAACTACCTCTACTCACTTCCCAAGTCCGCCGCTGCGACCCTCTTCCAATTTCCGATCGAGACCAAACTTGGCGCACATAATCACCATTACTGCCTTCACGTCCTGGTGAGGTTCGGGGGAGGACTGACAATGGATGATGGGATTTGTAGTACTTCCACACCCCTCTGTTCCCACAGACCACTGCGGCCCCCAACAAACATCGATAAAGACCACATTTGGCATGCAGAGCCCCAGTGACCCACTCTACATCCTACTGCAGTTTGGAGGAGGGCATACCATGGATGATGGGTCTTGCAGTACCTTCCCTCACTTTCCAAAGCTGCTGCAAACCTAATCCAATGACTGATCAAGACCAAGCCTGGCACACAGAGCCCTCATGACCCACTCTACATCCTGTTGCAGTTTTGTGTGAGATGGACCACGGATGATGGAACTTGAAGTACCTTCACTCACTTCCTAAAAACAATGCAATCCTCATCCATTCACCAATACAGACCACACTTGGCACACAGAGCCCCCATGACCCAATCTACATCCTACTGCAATTTCAAGGAGGGCGGACCACAGATGATAGGACTTGCAGTACCTTCAGTAATTTCATGATACCACTGCAACTCCCAATCATGATGGATCAAGGCCAAACTGGACAGACAGAGCCCCCATCACCCACTCTAAATCCTGGTGCTGTTTGGTCGACAGTTAGCCACAGATGATGGGACTTACAGTACCTTCATTAATTTCATGATTCCACTGCAACTTCCAATAATGATGGATCAAGGCCAAACTTGGCAGACAGACCCTCCATGACCCACTCTACATCCTGGTGCTGTTTGGAGGAGGGTGGACCACAGATGATGGGACTCGCAGTGCCTTCACTAACTTCCTGAAACCACGCCGAGCCGCGTAAACATCTGATAAGGACCAACCTTGGCACACAATGCCTTTCTCAAATGACCCGGGCACCGCCGGGTCCCCAAGCTAGTAAATAATAAATAAAATGTAACCATGCCATGCTGTTTCCATGCCTGGGAGAAATGATTGTCAATGAAGTTATCCTCATTCACATGAAAGGAGCATGTACATGGTGTTGTAAGATCTCTTACATGGGTATAGAGCCCCACATATGCAAGAGGGTCCCACTGACTTCATTGGTTTCATTCACAGCATTAAATGCTATCCTTACAGTGAAACATAAGCAAATCATTGTCATCAGGTAATTTGCATATTCTGTCAGGTAAATGGGTCACTATTCTTCCTTTTTGCACAACTTTTTCCTAGGTGAAGCTAAATGTCATTTTCTTTATTTATTTGTATTGGAAGTTGTTTTTTTTTCTTCATGTGAATCCTGATGCATATCCTGCTTGGGGCATATCTGTATAATGAAGATTAGAAGGTCTTAACATGGTAACTGCTGAAGAATTGGATGTGCTAGGAGGAAAAAGAAGTTCAGTCTTGGATGAGCATGTGAACATGCAAAGATAATAATGGCTTATTCGAGAATAAACAGCCTCAGTCTCATGCCCTCTAGCTGTCCTGGTTTGTCAGGAACCATCACAATTATGGTAATCCACTGTTTTTCTATTTTACCATTTGTTTTAAAAATGTCCCATTCTTTTCCTTCTTGACTCACTCTCTTCCTTTATACATAACTAGCTGTACCCGGCACGCGTTGCTGTGCCCTATTTAGGAGATGCGAGAAAGTCTGAGTATGTAAGGGTTGGAATAGATGTTACTTATGGTCTTGGTGGGGTCATGGCTGTGTTGTTGTGGGTTGTTCTGGTGGGTGGAATGTTGAAGTCCTGGGGAGTTGTCGGTGTGTGGTGTTGCTGGCGTTCTGCAGAGCTTGTGGATATACAATGTTTTTTGTCTTTCCGTCTGCTGTGTTGATGGAGAGGTTCTGTGGTTTCCCAACTCTGGATTTGAAAAAAAAACCTGTGTTTCTGTTCTGGCGTTTGTTCTGCCCTTTTTTGTTTGATGTATGTAGCGTTGCGAGTGTGTCGTCCGATGCTGTTCTTTTTAGAAGGCATAGCTTGTCTTTTGGGTCAGTTTCTGCCTGTGTGGAAGGAAGGAATGGCATACAAATGGGTTGAGCAGTAGACACAAGGTTGTGTTATGTGCGTATTGTGTTGTGTGTAGGTATTACCTTTTTGGTGAGTTAGTGGGTTTGTGGTGGAATTGTGGGTGGTAGTATGTTGTTGAATGCTTGTGTGGGTGGGGTGTTTTGGGTGTTTGTGTGTGTTTGTAGAGTATCAGTGCAGTGTTGTGTTGTGTTTGGAGTATAGGTGGAGTTTGTTTTTGTTTGAGGTGGTGGTAGGTGTTGTGTGTGCGGGGTCCCGTAAGTTTGGGGGGATGGGTTGTGATAGGAAGTTGTGTTGTGTGGGTAGGAATTGCTGGAGAATTGCTCCCTCATAGAGTTTGGTTTTGACAGTTTAACCTTCAAACACCAACTGACTGAAATCAAATCACTCAGCATTCTATCCTAGCCTTGGCTGGCTGTGCCCAGCGTTACTATGGTTACTCAGCCTCCCTGCATTTTGTGTGGGCCCATGTTGGCCAATGGGTTTCGCTAGCTGCCGCAGAGGATGCTGGGAAATGTAGTTTTTTTGTATCGTTGTTTTGGGGGCCTTCTAGGTTTTCGGGGGGAAAGTTTCTTCGCTAAAAACCTTCCTTGTTTGAGGCCTATTTTGTTGGCAAGTTTGGTGTCTCTGCCTTGGAAGGTTTCTCTGTCTCTGTCAGTCGTTCGACGACGGGACCTCCTTTTACTTCATTTACTGCAAACAGAGTTCAAAATGCAAGACTAGCTTGCATTCAGTTAATCTAGCAGGGAGAAAGGAGAGGAAGGAGTGAATTCTTGCCTTACCCAACAGGATCAAGCAAAAGCAAAATGCTGCAGCTTCTCCTAGCTTGTGTGTTCTTTCTCACTTATGATGTTCTCTAATTTGACTATAATCTCACAATTCTTGACCAAACATATTTTTTAATTTGCGAAAGATAGGAGGGTGTGCTATCTTGGTTTCATGAAAACAGATTTGCAGACAGGTTCAAAAACAAGTAGCAACTCATTCACCCCAACTGTCAGTGCATAGTACTGAGGACAGATCATGCCATTTGGTAGGTGAAACAAAAAAAACCTGTTTGTGCTTTTCCCTCTCTATCCTAGTACTTAGTGTACATAATGATAAATGAAGAAATTACTGCCTTTTCATGACACTCCAGATTAGATGCCTCATGAAATACAAAATTGATTATATTGATGTGAATCACTCTTATGTCTAAGTAGTGGTTGGTGTTTTAGAGCAGTGGAATGATGTGTGCCCATGCCTGCCTATTGTCTCACAATATTTCTGATGCTCTGAGACTCATTGACTTTAGCTTAACACATGGTTGGAATTCTGTATGTAATACCTTTGCTACTGGGCAGCTTCAGCTTTTGTGACATTCTTCCTAAATCTGCTTAAGACAAAATTAAATGCATGCCCTACGGTGTACCATAATGGAAATGTTTATGTCCTTGTGAGGCAGAGAGAGTAAAAACTAGAAGACCTGTTTTATTGTACTGCCTTTTCTATCACGACCTTCGGGACTATTTCATTAAGAGTATACTACACTGCCGAAACAGAGTCCTACAGAGTTCCGCTGGAAGTTGCCCTGTGTCATGTATTTATTTATTTATTTATTTATTTATTTATTTATTTATTGTTTGATCTTGTATGCCGCCACTCTCCGAGGGCTTGGAGCGGCTCACAGCACAATGTAAAACACCATAAAAGCAAATATTAACATTAATGATACCAGATTAAAATTCAGAGATGGGCTCATGTGATGGGCTCTGCGGGACTCTTTTTCGGCAATATGGAGAAATGAGGAAAAGATGCAGAGAACACTGTGTTTGATAAGGTCCTTAGTGTTAAAGGTGTTCCCAGTTGATAATAGATTTTTTTACCATTGCAATATAAGTATTTTATATTTAACATTGTTCTTCACACTGACTCAAACATTCCATTTTAATTCTTCACTTTAGGTTTTACTTATTCCATATTGTTCCCTGTAATGCCAATCATTGACCTAAAAAAAAATGACTGTTGAAAAATTAGTACCCTATATACCCGAGTGTAAGCCAATCCAAATATAAGCTGAGGCACCTAATTTTACCACACACAAAAAACTGGGGAAAGGTATTGATTTGAGTATAAGCCAAGGGTGGAAAATACAGCAACTACTGATAAACTCAAAAATAAAAATAGATACCAATAAAATTACATTGATTGAGGCATCAGTAGGTTCGATATTTTTAATATTTACACAAAACTATAATTTAAGATAAGACTGTCCAAATCTGTTTAAACCATTATTCTAACTTTCTTCAATATAAATGTGCTTACATATCCTTTCAATAATAATAGAGTAAAATAATGAATATAATAAATAATAATTATAATAGAGTAAAATAATGAAAATGTAATAACAGTAATAATAGAGTAAAATAATAAATGTAATAATAATAATAATGAACAGAGTAAAATAATGTAAATATAACAATAATAATAATAACACAGTAAAATAATAAATAATTTTCACTCGAGTATAAGGTGAGGGGGGCTTTTTCAGCTTTAAAAAAGGGCTGAAAACTTGACTTATACTCGGGTATATATGGTATCTTCATCCTAGTTGTCTTTGAAAATATTATGATACTATCATGACAACTGAGTTTGAAGTAGATATTAGCACTGATATAAGCTGTCCATTTGGCTCAAAATATAATTACTTGGAATTGAAACATATAGACTACAATGTCCATATCTGGTTAAAGCATCAAAGTCTTCTAATAATGGACTCATAGATGGTGAATATTTGTCACTCTAGCATTAGAATTTGAGGGTTTTTTTAAAAGCTATCGGACCAAAAATACATTGACTATGACTCCATGAGTTCCATGTAAGAGTAAAGCATAAAATGGACAACCAACATTAAAATAATTTTTACAATTTTAATTAATAATATGGAACATATCCAGCAGAAAAAGAGATGACTTGGCACACTTGCACCAAATGCTGCAAGGGAGTATTATTTGCACTATATCGCCATCATTGCAATAAGGTAGCCAATTTCTTTTTCAAAAGAGTAAATAGTATATCCACTGTGGTAGAACCAGATATAGTTTTAATTCTGAAAAAAGGTATTTAGATTTTGGGCTATATTCCTTTTGTTTGGTTTGCATGGGTCAGTCATTCCACTTGGTTTCCAGCTTCATTCACATCAGATATACTGCTATCCAGCAAACATTTGTAAACAACACTTACTTGTTTGCATTTGTCTGATGATAAAATCTTGTTCAACAGCACAGCAAGAGTGACCGATAAACCCAGAGCTCATTCTCCATATACAAATATAAATAAAATTGTTGATAAAGAGTTATAATGAATAATGTAAGAAATGGCATCCTTTCCCCCCCTAGAAGGATAAAATCTGAGATGATCCAGCCAAAAGGAGAGAGAAAGAAAAAGAACAGATGTCAAATAGATCCATTCCAAAATCACCCAAGGACAACTATTTTAATCAAACCACACTTGCCAGCTGATTATACAAGTCAAAAGAAATATTTTATGATAGGAAAGTTAGAAAACAATATCTGTAGCATTTTAAGCACTGGGAATGTGGCGCAGCTGGCTAAGTGTCAGCTGCATAAGATCTCTCTGACCAATAGGTCATGAGTTTGAGGTCTTCCCGGGTCGAGGTGGGTGCTCAACCTTTAAGTGTAGCCTGCTGTCGACCTTTGCAGCCTGAAAGACAGTTGCATCTGTCAAGTAGGAGATAAAGGTACCACGTTAAGTGGGGAGGCAAATTTTGACTGAATTATGAGGCCATTAAAGAACTCCAGGAATGCTGAGGAATGCGGAAGGAACAAGAAGGGACGCTGGGAACACTGAGAGATGAGGAGTGTGCCAGCTGCCCCTGGTGGCCAGAGTTTGCCTCTGTTTGTCTATATGTTATGTATGTGGAAAACAGCAGGGATTGCCTGCTAGTATGTGTACCTGTAATCCGCTCTGAGTCCCCTTTGGGGTGAGAAGAGCGAAATATAAATAAAGTGTATTATTATTATTATCAATATTAATAAGTTTTATACCCACCTCCATCTCCCCAAAGAGACTTGGGATGGCTTACACCTGGGACAAAATGTCCACAGAACATCAAAACAATCAATTAAAACAAAAAACACAATTAAAATAAAATATAACAAAGCATAACAATCAAATAAAACACAATTAAATAAAACATAAGGGTATAAAACAGCAGCATTAAAACTCAGTCAAACAATATACAGCAAAAGCCAGTAACCAAAATACTAAGATGGGCATGGTCAGGGTATAAAGAGGACTAGAACTGGGATAGTGCAAAACAGCATAATGTATTTTAAACTGGAGTAGTGAAACCCCTGGCAAATATCCTAAACATGCAATTGCTTTTTGATAAATAAATGAGATGTATATACAGTACATTGAAGAAGATAAAAATCAATGATAGAATCTTACGTGTATTAACTATATCTAAATAATGAGTTGCTTCCGGTGGTTTCAATGCTAGACAAGGGAAAATCCACTCTTACTTTTTGACTAGCTGCTGTGAATATTTTATTTGTGTGATGCCAAAATCAATTTATCAGTAAACAATGGAGGCAAGTTAAGCTTTGTAATTAAAATATTATCCCAAATACCCAATATATGTAAATAATTAATAGTTTCTGATTTACCAGTGATAATACAATTTGGCAAACAGTCCAAGTAAAATACTGAATTTGATATACCCTATAGCAATCAATAATATAATCACAAAAAACACCCAAAGGATTAATTTATTTTATGAGCACTGGTAAAAAAAAAATCAGGTCTAGACAAGCAAAGGACACCAGCATGCAAAACTGCCTGATATTTTTCTTTTTCACATCCAGACTTGGAGATTTCTGTATTTTGCCTGAGTGCACATGTCAAAAATGCCTAGCATAGATCAAATGCCAGAAGAAAAAGGAATACTGATACGATGATAGAATATACAATGAAAAAGGGATATGTAGGAAGTGCCCCCTTTCTAATCACTAGAAGAAAAGAGACCCCAAACACATTTCAAAAACTCCAAAAATTCCCTTTTTATTATAAATGTAAACGTCAAAATCAGAAGGCTAGGTAGTTATCCACTAGGCATGAGAAAAAAGTTATGAAAATGAAAAGATTCGTAAGAAATTCGTAAGAAATGCTACTTTTGAGTATTTCCGCACCTGGAACGCCAACCAGGAAGTGGACTTTCTTTATAGAACTTCGGGGCCAGGATTTTCTTAAGTGTCGTTATTAGGTCGTGGGGGCACCCTCCTTCTCTCTCACCACCCTCCCGCCTCCCTTGCCAATAAGTATTATGGCAAGGCAAACCCTAAACTCGCTTCTCCTTCTTTCGGCTGGAAGCCTGGAAAAAATGTAAACAGAGAGGATTACTCAGAAGTAAATCTGCAAAGGAGGGCACTTTGGATGAAGTGCCCTCCTTGTGGATTTACTTCTGAGTAAACCTCTCTGTTTACATTTTTCCAGGCTTCCCCTGCCTCTCCTGCCTGCCAGGATCTTAAGCATCAAAGAGGATTGGGGTGAGAAACCAACCTAATGTATAATAGAATGAATGCTACTGTAAGTGCCTAATATTATAAGTAATCCAACTGGTCATATACCTACATTCCATGCACATGCAATAATACAGCAGTAATAACAATGGGTATAAGAAGAGGTAAAATTCAAACCAAGTATTCTGACTGTGGTCCCTCCTCAAACTGCAAAAGGCTCTTCTCTGAGCCCGGGAAAAGCCAAAACCCCGGGCACAGCGTTTGCTGCCTGGGTACACACACATACATATTCTTCATAGAGAAGATTCTGCAGCAATCCCCCCCCCCCCAGGAGTATGGGTGGGTGTGCACCCAGGCTGCAAACGCTGTGCCCTGGGTTTTGGCTTTTCCCGGGCTCAGAGAAGAGCCTTTTGCAGTTTGAGGAGGGAGCACAGTCAGAATACTTCGGTTTGAATTTTACCTCTTATACCCATTGTTATTACTGCTGTATTATTGCATGTGCATGGAATGTAGGTATGACCAGTTGGATTACTTATAATATTAGGCACTTACAGTAGCATTCATTCTATTATACATTAGGTTGGTTTCTCACCCCAATACTCTTTGATGCTTTAGATCCTGGCAGGGCAGGAGGAGGGACGGCTCTCCTGCCCCTTCTGCCTGCCAGGATCTAAAGCCTTGAAAGGCTTCATGACGGGCCAACTTCAGCCCTCCAGGTGTTTTGGACTTCAACTCCCACCATTCCTCACAGCCTCAGGCCTCTTCCTTTTCCTCTCAGCCTGGGCAAACTTGGGCCCTCGCTCCCTCAGGATCGGGTGAGAGAGAGGCAGCGAGGAGCGAGGGGGGGGGCTCCTCCTCCTTTTCTTTTGCTGCTCCAAGAATAGAATACCCCCTCCCTCCCTCCTTCCCTCCCTCCTTCCTATTTGTAGAGTCCCATCTAGAATTCAGTGTGATTTATTCAGGTTTTGGCCTACAACTCCCAGAAATCCCAGCCAATTTACCAGCTGTTAGGATTTCTGGGAGTTGTAGGCCAAAACCATCTGGAATGTGCATGCGCTGGCATACGAACTACTAACGAATTTCGTTAGTAATTAAGTTACATTTTAGAAATTTTTGGAAAATTTTTTGTAAGTCTTTCTTTTACTAATCAACCCCCCCCCCCCATTTGATTTTAGAATCGCCATTTTTGGGTTCGAAACCATGCCTATTATCCACCTACAGTCTTCTTCACAAAGAGCACAGGAAATGGATAGTACTTTTATTTCAATTATTTCAAAATCTGCATATAAGCATAGTTCACACAAACAATGTCCTGTCTCCCTCTTCGGTCATAAATGTCCTTGTTTTTTATACTAAGTGGTCACTTTATAGGAAAATATAATAGATTGATTGTGAGTTTGTATGAGTTTGGACCTTCTCCTGAACATTCAGTAAAGCAGCCCAAACACCTCCTGAAAAAAATACATGGTTGACAGGAGTTGGCAATGTCCATGCAAGGAGGATATCCATGCCATCAGTTGCTGGCAGCTACTGAGAAATATAGGACATGGGGGAAATGTTGTTTATTATTATAGATCTCTGGACAAGATAAGGATCTAGATTCTAGATCCAATTTTGATCTCAGTAGAATTTCTTGGATATATCTTTCTCCCACCCTCTGGATGGAGAGGAGATACTGATAATTTCCTTGCTCCTGTTGGCTAACCCTATCCTGTCTAAAAATCAAACAAAAGTTATCAATTTAAACCCAAAATGGAAGTATTTCAGTAATTTGCTTAACAACAGAATTTGGGCAGTACATGTGAAAAGGATTTAGGGGTTTTAGGGACCACGAGCAAAATATGAGTCAACCATATGATGTGAAAGCAAAAAAAAAAGAGAAAAGAAAAGACAATGCACAAACAGAAGTGTAATATCCAGACTGAAGGATATAAGAGTCTAACTCTAAATTTTGGTTCGACCTCATCTGGAATACTGGGCAGTAGGCATGGGTAGGTTAGATCGGAATCCTCGTAAATTGGATTAAAATCGGAATTAATCCATTTTTGAATCGATTTCAAAGCAATTTGGGAACCCAGAAGTAAATTTGCCCTTTCGAAGCCACTGCCCCCATCTTTTTTTTCTGATCCAGGAAGTGAATCGGAAAGGAATCAGCCTTTGGAGGCAAGCAGCTGGTTGCATGCTGGGATGCTTGCCTCCAGCCAATGAGGGGAAACCACCTCAGGATTTCGGCACAGCAGCCATTGCCCTTTAAAAAGGGCCGTGCGTGCCTCATGGGCTCATGGCAGGCTGCTTGGGTGGGAAAGGTGCCACACCACCGCTTTGCAAGGGAAGGACTGGGTTGGGAACAATTTCTCCTTTGCTGTTAATTCCCTTCCTGAAACAGAGAAAACCACTTTTAAGGGTTTATTTTCTCCTAGGGTTTGACTTCTGTGCTTTGGAAAACCAGAATTCCCCTTTGCCAATAATAATTTCCTTGGGAAACACACAAAAGTTTGGAGACCCCTTTGTTTGCCCGGGGTTACATGTTGTACTTTAGGAAATTAGAAATCTAGTAATCTAATCTTTTCCTTGGGGAACAACACAAAAAAAGTTTGGAGGCCCCTTTCCTTTCTTTGGGCTTGCACGTGGTACTTTGAGAAACTAAAATCTAATAATCCAATCCTTATCTTGGGAATCAACACAAACAAAGTTTGGAGGCCCCTTTCCTCTCCTTGGGTTTACAGGTTGTACTTTGGGAAACTAGAAATCAACTACTCCAATCTAATCAACACGATAAAACTTTGAAAGACCCCTTTCATCTCCTTGGGCTTACACATGGTACTTTTGGGAAACTAGAAATCAACTAACCCAATCCTTTTCTTGGGAATCAAAACAATAACACTTTGGAAGAACCCTTTCCTCTCCTTGGGCTTACACGTGGTACTATGGGAAACTAAAAATCTACTAATGCAACCCTTTTATTGGGAATCAACACAATAAAGCTTTGGAAGTAGCCTTTCCTCTCCTTGGGCTTACCTATACTTTCAAACCAAACACACTGAGAGGTACTGGAGATACCCCCCAAGTTTTGCCTGTCCCGTTTGCAGGTTTTTGCGTATTGCGCATTAACAAAGCAATTCAGAAATTTCGGAAGGGTTTTTCGGAAAATTTCGGAAATCATTTAAGATTTGAATAGCCAGCACCCCCTACATCCGAAACGAGTTTTGAACCATTTCCCCCCTTGATCAAACAAACCTATTGGGCAGTTCTGGGCACTGAAGTTCACAAAGGATATTGATAAGCTTGAACTTGTCCGAAGAAGGGTGATCAAGAAGGTAAGAGTTCTGGAAATCAAGCTCCATGAGGTAAGGAGGTAGAGATATGTACAGCTTAGGGAAGAGAAGATTAAAAGGTGATAGGATAGCCATATTTCAATTTCTAAAGGGTTACAATGTAGAAGACTAAACCAACTTGGGTTTTGCTGCTTTAAACCCTAGAACATGAATCAATGGATTCCAACTATAGGAAGAGATTCTGCCTAAGTATGGGATAGAACGTCTTTACTGTAAGTTCTGTTCAGCAGTGGAATTTATTTATTTATTTATTTATTCGGTTTTATATTCCGCTCCTCCCTGCAGGCTCGGGGCAGATCACAACAATATTCAGTAAAAACATCGAAATATAACAATATTAAAAGACCACAAGGGTTACAGATTCTTAAACACTCAAAAAACATGGTCATACAATACATTTCCGGATTAGCCAAAGGCGAGTGTGAAGAGGGCAGTCTTGCACGCTCTCCGGAAAGGAACAAGCTCTCCGATCGCGCGGGTATCAGGTGGAAGAGAGTTCCACAGCATAGGGGCCGCAACAGAAAAGGCATGCTGCCTGGTTGTGGACAAGTGGCAGGAGTGGATTGATGGAATTTCTAACAAGTTCTGCTCCTCAGAGCGCAGTGATCTTGGGGGAACGTATGGGGTAAGGCGGTCCCTCAGGTACACAGGCCCTAGACCGTATAGGGCCTTGAAGGTCAAAACCAGCACCTTGAAGGCAATTGGGTACTCGATAGGAAGCCAGTGCAGTTGCCGTAGGATGGGAGTAATGTGCTCTCTCACCGGTGCTCCCACCAGTAAGCGAGCAGCGGCATTCTGCACTAGCTTGAGTTTCCGAATTGTCGACAAAGGAAGGCCCACGTAGAGGGCATTACAGTAGTCCAGCCTCGAGATGACCGTCGCTTGGATCACCGTGGCCAGGTCATACCTGGACAGGTAGGGTGCCAGTCGCCTAGCCTGTTGGAGATGGAAAAATGATACTTTGCTGATCATGGAGACCTGGGTCTCCATGGACAGCAAAGGGTCCAGATGAACTCCCAGACTCTTAACAAGGGATGACGGGCTAAGTTGCTCGCCATCCAGGGTAGGCAACCGGCACTCATCCAGCCCAAGGCGACCGGGCCACAAGATCTCCGTCTTCGACGGGTTCACCTTCAGCCGGCTGGAACGTAGCCATCCAGTCACGGCTTCAAGACATTGATGGAAACAATCGGGTACAGTGTCCGGCCTACCATCCATTCTCAGCAGAAGCTGGGTGTCATCAGCGTACTGATAACACTCCAGACCAAAGTCGCGGGCCAGCTGGGCCAGGGGGGTGCATATAAATGTTGAATAACAAAGCAGAGAGGATGGCCCCCTGGGGAACCCCACAAGTTAATGGGAGCCTCCCGGAGACCTCCTCTCCCCTCTCCACACGCTGTCCCCGGTCCTGGAGGAAGGAGGCCACCCATTTAAGGGCAGTCCCCCTCACCCCAGTCATGGCTAAACGGTAGGTCAACAATGTGTGGTCTACTGTATCAAACGCTGCTGTTAGATCTAACAAAACAAGCAGGGCTGATCCACCCTGGTCCAGCTGGCAGCGAAGTTGGTCTGTAATGGCGACAAGCACGGTCTCCGTCCCATGCCCAATACGGAAGCCGGACTGGAAGGGATCGAGTCCAGCTGTGTCGTCTAAGACCGCTGCAGCTGATCCGCTGCTGTCCTCTCAATTACCTTGCCTAAGAATGGCAAGTTGGAAACCGGGCGGTAATTGGAGGGAGCCGAAGGGTCTAAATTCGGCTTCTTCAGCAGCGGTCTCACCATTGCTTCTTTCAAACCCCCTGGGAACACTCCTTGCTCAGGGGAGCTGTTGATAATCTTTCCTAGGGGGTCTCGTATTGCCATGGAGGCTAGTGGGCTTTCTTTGGAGGTTGGAATAGTTTGGTTGTATATTCCTGCATGGAAAGGAGTTGGGCAAGATGGCCCTTGCTCTCCCTTGCAACTCTATGACTCTGTGGCAGCTTGTGTTTTTCACAGCTGAACATTTCTATTTACCACTCTGCTTTCTTTTCCTACAGACAGAACAACTTGTGACCCTTTGGATCCTTTTTGTTGTAACAGTTGTGGGGAACTCCATTGTTCTGTTCTCCACTTGGAAGAGGAAGAGGAAATCCAGGATGACCTTTTTTGTTACTCAACTAGCTATAACAGGTAAGGTTATGTTAGAAACAGGAAAGGCCAGCTCATTTCTTTTCACTCATCAACCAAATATTTAACTTACAAAAAGAACTCAACTAAATTGAAACTGAAGTGTGTCTCTTAAACATTGGCAACAAATGACTAGCAGACACTGGCTGCTGGTGGCTGTAGTTGCTAATCACATGAGGCAGACAAATTATAATTACCGCAGGACAATAGTCTTTTTTCCTTAGACTAATCCTTTCCTGCTTCTCTTTTAGTGGATAATAACCTGAAAAGTATTTCTTTTACAAACACAGATAACGTGTTAATGGTCTCCTTTTGTGAAAGAAACAACCTCCGCCTGGGAAAGTGGCAGGAAAAGAGTGCTGTCATGGGATAGACCCAACTCTGTTGTCTTGCTATAATTGCAATTTTCTGCCTTGTGTGATAAACTCCTCCAGTGACAGAATGAAGTGCTCCTTCTGCTTGGGCTGTAAGCGATATTGCTGGCCACAGCTTTTCTGCTACATATATGAGCAATTTCTGTGCCCCGAGGATCTCCTCCCCTTTGGTTGCTTCTCAGCCTCTTTTTGTTCTCTTCTTCCTACTTCGCCTGGAATCATACCGAATCTAGAAATTTTCTGGTTTCTGATATCTGTGTATTTTTTTCACTGTGCTTTTAATCCTTGTGGGACAAATGGATATAAAACAAATCTCTGTATGATTGTGTAACAAGTGCTCAGATGTTTATTGGTCTACCAACACAAAATTCCGAAATGATGAATTATGTGAGGATTTTGTCATTGTGGTTGTTGATGTTTTTAAATTGTCTGTTGCCACTGTTATCATTTGCTATTTGTCAGCCTTTAGTCCATTCCCTTTTCCTTATAGCATGTCTCTTGATTGCACAAAAATGAGATGGTACATCAAATGTGACTGCACCATCACTGTAGGACTAACCAGTTTGTGATTTGGTATCTCTATATCAGAAATTGATATGCCTTGTGACCAAAATTTTCTTCACACAAAGAGTAAGTTCTAATTTTTGTGGGCTCCAGAGCAAGAGAGTGTAGTGGCAAAACAAAGTACTCAGCAAGAGGGTTATCTTGATCATATTTGTGATCTTATTAAATTGTTTCTGGTGTTTTCTCAGCTGCTTATAGAAAGAATAGATCATTCATGTGATGTGCAACTTAGTGGGATCTTTAAACAGCACTGAGTTGTGAAGAGTTGCCCATGCTTTCAAATTACTGCTGCCATGAACAATGCAGATACACACTGTATCCTGAGTGTAGTTCAGACTATTAGGATTGTATTAGCACATCTCAGGCAAATGCAATCTATGGTACTTGTGCAAATAAAGCATCAGATAAGAAAATGGTCTGTAGCCAGGTAAGTAGAAGAAGTTGTATCACTTGATTAATCAACATAAGCCTGAAAAATACTTTCAGCCTGGAGGTTAAAAACCTGTGGAGAGAGCAAGGACCTACATACAAGTGGTCCTGTATGCCTATTTTCTCTACAGATTTGGTTTGCATTGAATGTGAAGCTTTAAAAGGCGACTGTAAGTATGCAGGACTTATAAATGTATTTGTAACGAGAATAAAATCTTGATAAGCCACAGTTATTAATCTTATGACTATAAGCATGTTAGAGGACCATATCACATTAGGATATGCTCAGTTTCTGAGACTTTTTGAAGATGATTCCGAAAGCATCCTATCCGATGACGTTTGCCCCATTCTGTCAGTAATCCATTGGAATCTGTCTGCAAAACGTCAGAGAAATTGAGTAATTGCAGATGGGATTCGAATTGTGTGTTTTGATTTACTACAATTTTAAACGTTGCTGAAGTACTATTTTTACATGTGATTGGAAAATCAATATGCATACTGTCAGCTAAAATCTCATGAAAATGATAATTTGATACTTACAGGCTATGTTACTGTGCAATATTAGAAGATAACAACATAAAAAGCGATGTAGGGAGGCATCTTAATTTTCCTTCCTCATCAATTTTTGATTTCACATCAGGCCATTTTAGATTATAAGGTTAAGGGTAGGAGGAGACATGTTGCTTCCAATGATCTGGCAGACTTTCTGCGTATTAATGTTCTACATTGTAAATAGATAAAAATTACATTATCAATTCCCAGTTCATTACTTGATTCTATTGTTTTAATTAAATTATACTATTTCATGTTCACATGAGTATGTGCAGACACATGGTCATACATATTATGAATCAAACAGTTGCCTACACATGGATATATAGCTATTGTGTGCATCATGTTGAGATCCGGCACACCCATTACTATACATGGGCATGGAATTCTTGTCAGTTTTGTTTCTGTTACATTTATCAGAATACCACCAATGGTCTTATCCCATTATAGGAGTGTATCAAGCTATGAGACTACCCCCCTCCCCACCCCAACTTCAGTATGTATTCTGGTGTGCAAGAATTCTGGTGTATGAACCTATTTGTTATTTTTACTTAAAAAAAAAAGAAATTGTGATCTAACAATGAAAGAATACATAAACAAATTATATTATTAAAATTAACACTGCTCATCTACATTCTAGCTACTACTCCTACAATGCAGCCAAATACATACCACAAATAACATAACATAAACACATAAAAACAAAAGTGAAATAAACAAGTACACATACATATATTGGCAGCCCCCAAGTTACGAACAAGATAGGTTGTGTGAGTTTGTTCTTAAGCTGAATTTGTATGTAAGTTGGAGCAAGTACATTGTTTAAGCATAACTCCTGCATCTATCTTTCTATCTTTCTAACTATCATCCACCTATCTATAAGCTTTGGACAGAATAGGGAAGGGTAAACACCCCTGTGGTGTTTGTTTTGCTATCTTTGTCCCTGTTCAGAAGATTCCACATCACTTTCGGTCACTGTGATAATTAGATTTTGAAAAAATTGGCTTGGTGTGGAAACAAGGATTTGTGATAAAGCTTCAGTTGCGACACCTTTCTCCCATGATAACTCTTTCAGGAGTTAATTTCCTTTCCGAGGGGTAGATTTCTCTCACTTTATGTTGTCTCACCCCCATTCTTTTTTTTTGACAGTTTAAAATGTTCTTTATTAAATTTCCATAAAAGAATACAAACATAGAAAACAAAATCAAAACATACATACATACAATAAAATCATTTTGCATTCCCTCCGTTGAGGATAAGAGTTTCCTCAACTTTCCATATTACTTCTCTACAAACTATAAGAAATATTGAGGGAAAATTATATAAAAGGGTAAAGGGAAGTCATTTGTAAGTCAAATGTTTGTCATTTGGGGACTGCCTGTACACAGAAAAAAACCCGGATTAACACATAGTCAATTTGTCAATCTCTTTTTTTTATATAAATATTTTATTATTTCCAAAAAAAATTCCATCCATACAACAAAAAGAGAATACAGGAGGAAATAAAAGAGTATTATAGATTAAACGATAGAGGGAACATGTCCAAAGCAGTATTGTGGGACTGCGGCAAAGCGGTCTGGAGAGGCCATCTCATAAGTCTGGAGGTAGAGGTGAATAGGAGATGGAGAAGGGAAAGAGAGAATAAAATCAAGGAAATCGAAAGGATTCAGGATCAATTGAAGCTGACCAAGGCTAGAGAATGGTATAGGTTATTAAAACAGAGAAAGAAAGAATTGGAACAATATGATGAGCTGCATTGGAATAAAATGAGAATGGCAACTAGGCAAAAATTAGTTCTTGGGTACAAAGTCAGTGAAACAACTGGCAAGATATTTAAAAAAGAGAAAGGAGAAATCATATATTCGGGCGCTGAGGGATACAAAGGGAGAGCTGAAGGAAGGTAAGGAGGAAATAGAAAGGATCATGAAAGAATTTTATGAGAAACTATACAAACAGGAAGAGGTGAGCGGGATCCCAATAGAGGCCGGGCAAAAGGTAAAACGAAGAGGATAAAAACTATCTAAACTCAGAGATCAGGCAGGAAGAGGTGGAGAGGGTTATTAAGCAACTGAAGATGGCAAAGGCGCCGGGCCCAGATGGGTACTCAGGAGAATTTTACAAAACATATGCACAGGATTTGCTACCATTTCTGACAGAGCTATTTAATGAGGTCTTGATGGAGCAGGTCATCCCACAGACATGGAAGTTATCGGAAATTGTAACTATACCGAAAGTAGATCGAGATGAGACGAACCCGGAGTCCTACCGTCCCATAAGCTTAGCAAACCAAGATTATAAGATATTTGTAAAGGTATTGGCAAATAGGCTGGAGGGGATAATTCAAAAATTATAATGGGGATCAATTTGGCTTTGTGAAAGGAAGACGGATCAGTGAACCGATTAGGAATGTAATGAATGTGCTACACCATGCTACTGCGGCCAAGAGGAAGTTGGGAATATTAAAACTAGATGTCTATAAGGCATTTGATAAAGTAAACCATAGCTACCTGTATGAGGTGTGTAAGGCATTAAATCTAGGAGAGAGGTTTTGTGAAGTGATTAGGAGTATATATATGGGGAGCCAGGCATATATACGAGTGAATGGGAATAGGACGGAGAATATCAGAATACGGAATGGGACTAAGCAGGGATGCCCCTTATCTCCAATGCTTTTCGTAATGGCGATAGAAACACTAGCGAACAAGATCAGGGCAGCCAGCACGTGGGAAGGGTACAGGATAGGGGAGATAGAGATGAAGGTGAATTTGTTTGCGGACGACGCAATATTATTAACCCAGACGCCATTGAAAATGGTAAAAGCAATGAAGGAAACTCTGTGAGAGTTTGAGGAACAATCGGGGCTTAAGGTGAATATGGAGAAGTCTGAGATGATGTTTATAAATACAGGTCAGAGGGAACAGATAGAGAGGTAAGGAAAGCGTCAGGGTTAAAATTAGGGGTAAAAAGAATGAAATATCTGGGAGTGTGGATATACAAAAACATAGAGAGAATAACAGAAGCAAACTATGGAAAGATCTGGAAAAAAGTGTTGAAACAGATGAAAGGCTGGAAACAGAAAAGTTTGAGGAGAATGGCAAAAATAAGAGCAATTAAAATGATGATCTTGCCAAAAAATTTATACCTAGCCCAGGCCTTGCCAGGGGTCCTCCCAGGGAAAAAGATAAAAGAATGGGATAGGAAATTGAATTATTGGGTGGAGGGAGGAAAGAAACCAAGGATAAGGAAAAATGGAGGATAGCAAACGAAACAGAAGGAGGATGGGGAATCCCTAGCCTAGAACTATACAGAGATGCCTTTCAAATTGAGAGACTGATGGAGCTGCAGGAGGACGACAAGAGATGGGTAGCACTGGAAAAAGAAGCGAACGCACTGGGAAGAGAGGAATTGATATTTAGGAGATGGGAAAAAGGGAGGTGGAGAAATTGATGGGACCAATGAGGGCCACGGTGGGAGTGTGGAGATCTTGGCAAAGGAAGATAGCGCCGGAGTATCAAAAGTAGCCTCCCTGGAGATCATGAACCCCGAGAGGGAGGAAAACCTGAGCAGAATAATAAGGGAATTGAGAGAGAAGGGGGTGACGAGACTAGAGCAACTAGTGGACGAAGGGGGCAGAATCAGGAGAGAGAGGCTGGAGAACTGGTTGGGAGGAAGGCGGTGGCTGCAAATCAGGGCAATATGCAACTACCTTAGGCAGAGGGAGGTGAGAGAGGCCTTGCAAAGAGAGGACACGGAATTTGAGAAGATAATCAGGGAAAAGAAGGAAGGGAAAAGGGTCCAGGTTGGAAGGATATACAAAATATTAGTAACATCAGGAGGAAGTACAGTAGAAGAGTTAACCACAATGTGGGAGAGGGAGTTGCAGGTCTCAGGAGCAGAGATGGAGAGGATAGTGGGGGAGATTGCGAAGACTAAAAACACAAGAGTGAGGGAGACAAGGAGGAAAATACTGCACAAGTGGCACCGCACCCCGGCCCAATTGACCTATCTTTCCCAAAATATGGGTAGACAGTGTTGGCACGGATGCCGAGATGAAGGAGTGTATATGCACCTATTATGGGAATGCGAGGTGGTCCAAAAATTTTGGAAAGAGGTAGAAGGGGAGATCAATAGAGTATTGAATATAAATTGGACCATCACAAAAGAGAAGGCGGTGTTGGTAAAAAAGAACAAGATGGGGGAACATCCGGAAATGAAGGTAGCGATGATAGAAAGCGCCCAGGCGGTGGTGGTTCTAGGCTGGAAGGACTCCACGAAATGGACAATTGAGAACTGGCTGCGGTACTTGGTAGAACACATTCAATTTGAAATTATGGAAATGAGGGTTAATCAATTACAGGAGGATAAAGTGCGAGAGCTGTTGGGACGATGGGATCGGGTGAGAGGATATATTGTTTGGAGAACCCGGGATCAAACCATTAGAAATAAGTTGGAGTTGTTGTTTAAGATGTAATAAAATGTAAAATGTCCAGAAAGCTTGCAGAAGAGAAAAGAAGAAAAAGAAGACGCAATCCTCAGCAGGGGTGGAGGGGTGTGGATGTTTGTGTGGGGGAGGGTCACATGCACAGGGCACTGTGTTTTTATGTACATGTTTGTATGGATGGTAAATTTTTTTGGAAATAATAAAATATTTATTTTAAAAAGTCAATTTGTCAATCTTAATTCATTCACGAATCTCCATCAGCTGTTGTCATCACCCTTCCCCTGTTCTTCATGCATTTGATCCTCCTGTTTTTCAACTCCCCTTTGATATGTTGGTGAAGAGTAAATTTGAGATTCAAATATTCATTTCAGCCCTATCTACAATAACTATTTAATCCAGTTTCAAACTGGCATTGAACAAAGTGGTTTCATTGTGCAGAAAGTTGCAGAGGAAATCCTAGAACCAGTTTGAGAGGGGGTGGTGATTACACAAACCACAGAGCACTGATACACATTAAAAGCTTTCTTTCATGCACTTTTGTGGGAGTTCCTCGTTTGGCCACCAAAGTTTGAAGCTAGCTCCGAACTGCATTAATGACCTAATCAGATGAGTATAATTATAAATGGGTAAAATTATAAATGAATAAACCCACTACTTCTGCACTGCATTCCAGACACCCTTCCCACAGTTTTCTGGATGAAATTAATTCAGAAAACTGGGGGAATCCCAACCCCCTCCCCCAAAGCCCTAAAACTTCTTTTAAAAGTAAGGGAAACTTACCTGGCCACCAGTAGAGTGTTGCCGGAGCTCTCCCGGTGTGTAGAAATGACATGCCAGGAGTGCTTGGGGGGCTCTACTGAAGGCCAGGTAAATTTTCCTTACTTTTAAAGGGGGGGTTTAGGGCTTTGGAGGAGGGAGTTGTGTCTCCAAGTGTTCTCCCCAGCCACTCCTGGAAGAACATTGGGACACCCACCCTAGAAAGTGTGCATTTTCTGAGGGGGGTGGTGGATAGGGGCCCAGGAACATCTGCATTTTTAACCGCGGGTGCTCCTGTGATAAAGGGCTGTGTAGAAGCACCCTAAGTTACTAGTAACTTGATGAGAGAAAGGGTTCTTCTTCCAGAAGTTCAAATGTTTACTTTTGCTACTTGCATTCCATTTAGTTCCAGTCAGTGAATTTAATTTACTCACATCTCCAACAAGTAGAAGAAAGTCCAAATGGGAAATTCATAATGATCCAGCAGACAGGAGCACAGTTGGTGTTTGTTTGGGGGTTTTTTTTGGTGAGTTTTACAAGCAGCCACATTGAGGTTGGAACTACACTGCCATATAATGCAGTTTGAACTGCATTGTATGGTCAATGTAGGCCCATATAATGCAGTTCAGTGCAGTTTCAACTGCATTATATGGTCCTACATTAACTATATAATGAAGTTTGAACTGAATTATATGGCAGTGTAGATCCAGCTTGGGTCAGATCTCTTTTCTTGCCCTCTAAGTAGTCCATGCTCCTGAAGCAGAAGCCAGAACAAATGCCTTGACAAAGCATCAACAAAAGAAACTAGGCCCAATGAAAGCCTCCACCTCACTCCATACCAGAGCCAAGGAATCACAGGACTGGTGATTTTCTGCAGGTTGTTGCTTTTCCTTCAAGAGCTTACCAAGAGATTAGCTGTTACCATCTTGCCCAGTTCTCTGGTGTATGAACGTTTTAATTATTTTTATTTTAATGTGCCTAGTTTACACAATTTTTCATTGACAAATGTGCCTTTGTGCACATTTCCAAATATGCACCTTTTAATATATAACTAACTGTCCGTATGAAATTCAAAGGGACAGAGAATAACAACTAATCAATTTAGTTCATTTCAAAAGGCAAAAATACTCTATTTTTTTCTTTTTCATTAATCACCACCACTTACTGGTATGATCATGTGGTAGTGTTGAATAGAAATGTTAACAGTTGTGCAAACCTGCTGATCTGCACAGCAAGTCCACTTCTTCCAAGCAGCAAAAGAAAATAAGTGGTTGTAAAAAAAAACTTCTAATAATAGTTCCTCATCAGTACCAATAATTTGGCATGAGTCAAACTTACGGTAATAAGGAGGTGTACATTAATTCTATGCATCAACAGTTCCTTGTTTGACAAACCTTATGTCTGTAAGATGAAGCGATGCTGTGCTTGTTTATTCTCAAGAGTATTTTATTTTACCTGATAAGGATCAAAGCCACATCAGTGTGCAAATGAGAGGATGGGAGGAGATAATCACTCCTGAGCCTTTGTAGTCTAGGATTAAGATGCAAAAAGATGTAGGAGTTAATGTCTGACAGATAAAAGCTGCCACACTCGCTTTTATTTCTGCCTTATGTATCCCTAAGGGATAATTTCTGCCTTATGTATCCTAAGGGATACATAAGGGATACTTTAAGTGATACATAAGGCAGAAATGAAAGTGAAAAGAGCAACATGAAAAGAAGAAATATTTCAATTTTCTGTTCGTATTCCCAATATGCTTTTAGGGAAAACATTTCAAAAGCATGTACACTTGGGTACGTTTGTAAAAATTCAAGGGATGTACAAATTATACAAAGGTAATCTTAAAATGAAACACATTTAAGAAATGCACAAATTCACATTGTAATTGGATCTGAAGCCCACAGTCATTAAATAAGAACTTAAATGTTTTTGTGCAAGCTGTCCAAGTCCTCCTACTGCCTGAGGTAGAAAGCAACATTAGGAAACTTCCAGATGATAACAACTGTCTGGTAGTGAAATATGCTGCCTCAGAACATGGTGGAGTCTTCTTCTCTGGATGTTTTAAAGCAGTGTTTCTCAACCAGTGTGCCGTGGCACACTAGTGTGCCATGAGCGATCATCAGGTGTGCCGTGAGAAAAGCTCTCTGCCCCCCTTCCTTCCCCCCTCCTCCTGCCAAACTCCTGCTGCTTGGGAGAGGAGGAGGAAGGGCTGGGCGCCGCCTCCTTTGGCCATTTCCCCAACCAGCCTCCAATCCGCCATGACTCCTGCCATGACTCCCGCCCCTGCTGGGAGTGCCAAAGCCAGGGGAGGAGCCAGGCCACGCCATGCCTCGCCTCGCCCCCTCCCCCCAGCTTCAGCACTCCCACAGCTTCGCCAGCTTTGAGGGGGCAGTGCCAAGCCAGCAGCGCACTGCCAAGCCAGCGGTGGCAGAGCCAACACAATGCTGGCTTGGCACTGCCCCCTCAAGGCTGGCGAAGCTGTGGGAGAACTGAAGCCGGGGGGAGGGGGCGGGGCATGGCGTGGCCTGGCTCCTCCCCCGGCTTCGGCACTCCCAGCAGCTGCTCCCAGCAGGTCACCATCCCCCAGCCGTTCTTTACTGTGTTGGAGTGTCATTTTGTGTCATTTTGGTTGGTGGCGTGCCCCCGGATTTTTTTAATGTTAAAAGTGTGCTGCGGCTCAAAAAAGGTTGGGAAACACTGTTTTAAAGCAGAGGTTAGATAGCCATTTCTCAGGAATGCTTTAATTGCCTCTTCCTGCATGGCAGCGGTTAACACGATATGGCGCTTGTGGTCTCCTCCAATGTTATGATTTTATGATTTAAAGCACCAGTGACCTCCCCACACACACACACACATTCCTGTCATGTCTGACGGCACAGGTAAGACAACATTGTGACCCAGGCCATCAGTCTGAGATATACAGTGTATGTACCCTTCCCACTATGGAAGGAGTAGGAGGGAAAAGTAAGTTGGTGCTGATACAAGTGCCCCTTTCGTGCAGCTGGCTTCAGTGGCAACATGAATACTTTTCTTTCTTAATTTGCATTGTCTTGCTTTGAGGATTTACTGAAACCAAACGTTCAGAACATAGGTAACCCTATTCACACTAAAATTATATCACAAATTCTGTTTTGACATTCAATGGAATCTTGAGACTGGCATTTTAGGAAGGGATATTTAGCACTTTCAGCCAGAAGGTTGCCCTGCCAGTTAAAATGGAATACAATATTTGGGTGATATGAATGGTCTCTGAAGAAACCAAGTGAGGTTGCTAGCACAGGCGGGTGGCACATAAGGGCTGGCATCTCTTGCCATAGTCTGAGCAACAAGAGGATCTTTCTGCTTTGGACAGTTGGCACTAGGGACCTCATCACGTTGTGATTTGCCATCTGCGCCCGGCCAGCAGCTGATACATCACATGTGGTGAAGCATCGCCATGCAGTTTAATCTCACGGTAACCCCATCATTCTTAATGGAACACAGGGATGCCACCATGTTAACAGCACAGTTGTCTCATGGAACCCTGCAGGAAGTCAGCCTATTTCGTCTGATGGGAGGCATGGGGCTCCGTAAGTAAACTGGAGCAAAAGCATCCTAGCATGCTTATTTTTTCCACATGTGATGAGAGCATAGGACTAGCTCTTCGAGGGGTGTGTGTGTGTGCGCTTGTATTTGTTTTCCTTCGAGGCTGAGAGAGAGTGGCTGGTCCAAAGTCACCTGGGAATTCTCATGGTTGAGCAGGCATTCAAACCCTGGCATACACTGCCATAGTCCAGTATTCAAACCACTACATTGCACTGGCTCTGCACCATATAATTATATTCTGCCCGGGAACCTATTGCACAATGAATGTCATGTACAATTCAGAATTAAACTTCAACATTATTAAACCAGATTTGTATTCGATATAACTCTATCACTCTATTCTCCCATTAACAAAGATGACAAATCGTATCAGAGCTTGACTGAGGCTCATCCTACAGCACACAAAACAAACTGAGAATTATTTGTTCCTTGTTTCCACAACTAAAAATGCTGCATTTCCCTCTCCCAAAATGCTTTAACTGGAAGATTCTGTCTAGCAAATGATTTGAAGACAAAGTTGTTACAGCAAAGCCAATTTCAGCAATCTTTAGTCAGACATTTTAATAGTCATTTGTTTCTACTTGTTTATTTGAAAATTGTGGAATGATTAATCTCCTTGTTTTTTTGGCACACAAGGCACAGAGACTTAAAAGTCTCCAAGAAGGAATCTGAATGATTTTTTCTTTTTCTTTTCAAATTAATGTTACTTTTCGGTTTGTTTCTGAATTCTAATGTTATTCTTGGTTTATGCCTTGAAGCAAATAAAGAGAGTGGTGTGCTGGTGCTAACCCTGATGTTGTTGTTAGAAGGCAATTTCTGAGCTTTTCAGATGCAAATAAATGGATCAAAATTTGGCATACAGCTGACATGAGCCACATTTTCGTAAAAGATATTCAGGCTGGTAGGGATCTCCTCTGCTGGATGTGAAACAGGACACAGCCAGTCTCCTAAACCATTTTAGCTCCTAGGCTTTAGGGTGCATGAAGTATTACTGCCTTTGGCACATGAATGTTTGGCTGAGAACATGTTAGAGATAACAAAATCATTTAATAGCAGATCAACAAATTATTCCTCTGCCTCATATTAATCCAGTCATTCTGGAGCTCATCCATTCAGCAATTCTGACAGGTTGGACATCTCCTGACTCACTGAAGGCTTCAGGGAACAAAATGTGTTGAAATGAAGATGCTGTTCAATAAAAGGGATTTAGATTTCAAGGACATGTTCTATTCATTAAAACCCGCACCCACTGTCTCAGCACCCATGGATGTTCTACTGCAAGTTAAAGTGATCCAGTCCCTTTATGTGGGGGGTAAGTGCCTTTAGTCAGAAATCTGGGTCCCACTGAGTTAGACATACCTGAAAGGTTGAGATACTCCATGTGTTGTAGAATCCTTTGGAAACAACTGAAAAATAACGGGATTTGGTTTTTTTTACTGAATGGACTTTTGGGTGCCTAGAAATACCAATTATTACTTATGTTGCCATCTTCCATGTTTTTTTATTCTTACGTCAGCCTGCAGATGGCAAAGATTAATCACAATGTGGCATTTGCTTCCAAGTTAAATAGATCAGGAAACTGAGCTAGACTTTTTGAAGTCCCTGACAGCTTTTGAAATATTACTTTTTTTCAGATTAAAAATATATTGAACAGGGATTCTGGGAACTATAATCAAAAATATATTCCAAACTGTGTTCTAATCAATCTATTTATGTAAGAATTGCAGATTAGGCAAGGTTGTCTCAAAATCCAGACTGAACCACTCACACTGATCCTATTGATCACAGATAGCAACTTTAGCAACAAGCTAATTGAAGAGTGTCAGGGGCATCAGACCTTATATCCATCGGCACTCATCTGGGGGCACAGTTTCCAACCACCAGCATCTACAGCAATAGTGAAAACATAGATTATTGCAATTAGGCAGGGTACAGTCACATGCCTGAATGTGAAACATTTGCCTTTTGCAAGTCCTAATCAGAAAATCTCAAAACCACTTCAAGACTGGGGTGGGTGTGGGGAGGTTTCATTTTGAAAATGCCCAAATTATATACCATGCTGATTGATTGACTCAATAATAAACCGTTATGAAATGCTGGTGCAACCGTACTATTTTTTTAAAAAGTTATCAGGTCTTCAACACAGGAAGAAAAAAGCTTTAAAATTCGGCCAACTCAAAAAGCAAAACAGCAGAACTTGTGCTATTGCTTTTGATTAACCTAGAGGGCTATTGGATCTTTGAGAAGCTGTAGTGGAGACACAGATATGGAGGAGTTAAATTTAAGTGGTGACAGAACTATATTCACTAGTGACATATGTATGGAGGAGAAGCACTGAAACAATCCAAGAAAGGACAGCCATGAGCTATATTTGACCTTAATAGATTTAAAACAGAGGGAGAAGGAGCCGTGTTAGTGTCCCCATTGGTAGAAATGGGTGAATAACATAACAAAAAACTAATGAAAATATCAGAACTCCATAATAGATACGACACAGATCCCTTATGGATTTTTCAAAACAATTAAGAATCAAAATGGGGGTTACTCAAATTTTGTAAAGACAAACAAAATAGGGTTTTTTTAAGTCGTGCACACACACCTAGTGTTTTGTGGCATCTGTGAGTGCTGTCCATGCTACTGGAGGATGGCAGAGCATCCTCCTCCATTTCAGAAGTTAGAAGAACAAGATGAAGCCTGGAGAATCCACAGTATACACAAAAAAAGTAGAAATTGGATATTACTTGTAAAACTGGAGAGAGAGAGAGAGAGTAAGTCAGGAAAGTGTCTTCATGTCCAGAATGCAATTTTTAAACTAGGAACAGATTTTGTTTTACCCAAATTTTGTTACATGGTGTTATCAAAGGCATATCACATTGATTTCAATGGAGCATATTTGCAAGTATATTATTTCCTCGCTAGTTATTACAGTGTTCAGAGCCCTGGACAACATACATTTATTGCCTGATCTCAAATAAATTTGCTGGAGTTTGGTTTTTTTTAAAGCAATCATTTGGACGAATGGCATGAATTTAGAGTAATTGGGAAAGTATTTTTTTCCTGTCATTTGCAAGGTTTCACTGACAGAACACTGACAGTTTATTATGCTTCATTTGTAATCTTGTGTCTTCCACATTTTCTTGCATTTCTTTTCAAAGTACAAATCAAGATGCCCACAATGTCCTTCACTGATATTTGAAATAAAAGCTCTGTTGACAATCATTTTAACTAATGTTTGTACAAGAAAACATTTGAACGTTAGGTCTGAGTCACTCTGGAATACAGGAGCCCCAGGTGGCGCAGTGGGTTAAACCCCTGTGCCGGCAGGACTGAAGAACGACAGGTCGCAGGTTCGAATTCAGGAAGAGCACAGATGAGCTCCCTCTGTCAGCTCCAGCTGCCAATGTGGGGATATGAGAGAAGCCTCTCACAAGGATAGTAAAACATCAAAACATCCAGGCATCCCCTGGGCAATGTCCTTGCAGATGGCCAATTCTCTCACACCAGAAGCCACTTGCATTTTCTCACGGAAAAACAAAACAACACTCTGGAATACAATGTAACTTGCAAAATACATCTTACAACGTACAGTGAAAGGTATAGTACACTTATCTCTCCTTGTTTGGTTTTGACTTTTGTGGATTTGATTATTCAGATTTCAAAGTGAATAGTTGTTTTCTTCCAGTACTGAAGACTTTGGTTTGATTTTTCAAAATATTTACAGTTGCACCGGCATTTCCTAGCTGTGTATTACTGAAGTAATCAATCAGCATGGTATGCATAATGTAGACATTTTCCAAAATGGAACCCCTCCCCACTTCTCAAACAGTCTTGGGATTACCTAATTTGGATTAACAAAAGGCAAATGCTTCAAATCCAAGCAGGTGGCTCCCTAGGCATCTCTAGATCTTCCACTGTGACTCTATGGCCAGTTTCCTCCAGCCATGCTGTATTGGCTTTTCTTCACGAATGAAGATTCAGGAAGGACTCATCCCATGCTTTCTACAAGCGCGTTTATGACCAAGAAGGCCAATCCATGATAGGCAAGTCCGGTTGCAGAAAGCACAGCAGAAAGTCTCCTTGGGTAATGTTGTTTCCAAGTTGCAGTTCTTTCTGCATTGTCGTTTCTCTTCGAGACACGTTCGGCATGTCTTCTTATGTCTTCTTATGGATAGTGTGTCTCCATGCCTCCCAATGTGAGGCCATGGTGGACCATTGTTGTACCATGTAGCATGTTGGACCTTGCTGTAGCGCCTAGAGATTTCTAGGAGAATATTTCTTTAGGAATCTCTAGGTTGTCATGTGCCATTCTGTTTTCAGATGGTATTGGAAGTTAAGCATAGAGTCTTGCTGGAAGACCTAGAAATCCCTAGAGCAAATAGAATACTGTAATTAATATTTTTATGGTTTCTCTCTTTCATGGGTGACTTGTGCCCCTAATCCCAATCAATATGCAGGGCTGACTGTATTCAATTTTAACAAATAAACAAATTGGAGAGCTGAGTGATTAAAACGGAGGGAGCCCCGTCAGTTGTAACTTGTCTGGTTGATTGATAGACATGCTATGTTATTGTCTGACTCTGAATATTTTTCATTATTTTTCTCCAATTTTCTCTGCATTTTAAAATATCAAATCATAGACTAATTCACTTGGAAGGAGCCTCATGGGCCATTGAGTCAAGCCCCCCACTCAATATGGAATCACCAGCTAAACCACATCCAGCAGGTAGCTCTACAGACTCTTTAAAGATGACCAGAGAAGGAGACCCCACCACAGCTCTAGGCAATTGTGTCCATTGATAAACGGCTCCTAATGTCAATAAGTTTGTTCTGCTATTCAATAAAAATCCACCTTCCTGTAGCTTAAACCATTAAACATCTACCTTTTGGGTAGCAGAGAACAAGTCTGTTTCTTTCTCTCTATGACAGTCCTTGAGTTAAAGAGAGCAGTCCTGTTATTCCTCAGTCTTCGTTTTACCAAACAGTTCTATGGTTGTAATGCTGAGCAAAGATCTAGCATTCTATGAACAAACCTTGAGCTCATTATTTCCAGGATAAGGGAGGATTTCATGACCTTGCTTTTTAAAAAAAGTATATGCTACCAGTGAGAGCCACTCTTTAATAGGAGTAGAGCATTAAATACATATTTTTTGCTAGAAAAGGTTATTTGGTTAGACCAGGGCTTCTTAAATGTTTTCAACTTTGGACTCCATTTGCTAGTCTATCTATCTAAATAGGGATCTAAATCAAACATTTACTGATAGTAAATCATAAAGAAATTTATTTTAAGGCAATCCTTTGGGGATTAGCAATTTCTCTCCTTCTCTGTGCAATTAATTCAAAGGGAAATGAACTCTCATGGCCGGCGCCTTTGTGTCAGCACCAAGGTGAGGCATTGGGGAAGGGATGAAGCACATGTGGGACACCTGTATCGGGAGGCAAAATGGATGACATAGCAGAGGAAGGCACCAGTCTATACTCTAAGCCTCTCTCACTGTGACAAAAACCCAACTGGATTTTTTGGGGGGCGGAGGGAGACCCACACTCACTCGAGAGAGACTAATACACTCACATGATGGGAAGTGAAAGAGATACCTACACTCATTCATGAAAAGGAAAGGAAACACCCGGAGACACACAAGACGGGAAGGGAGGGATATATCAACACAATCATAGGCAGTATGAAGTCGCGCCTGGGCTCTTGGGCTTAGAAAAGAAAAAAGGACGTGACATCTCTTCCCAGGGGACTTCTTCTTGCCTTCCCATAGAGAACTGGAACTCTCAAGGACCAAACCAGTCACTATAGATAACTCAAATAGGCTTTATTGTTCATAAAAGGAGTTATCTTATTGAGGTACTAAACTTGGTTCTCCAAACACAAGTATAAGAAAATATACATTACAGTCCTTTAGTTGCTTGGGTCCAGGAAGCTTTCAGCCGGATGGCTTTCCAAATTCTCTCTCAATGGCTTTGAGGTCAGAACTCTTGTAGCCCCAGTCAAATGGCCTATATTGAAGGCACAGAGCCTTCCTCTGGATGCCAAATGACTAGTTGAAGGCGCTTGAGATTCCACAGTCCCATCCAGGTGTGCTGGATATGCAGAATGAATCCCAAGATATGAAGAGTTGGTGCTAGAGAATGGCCTGACTGAGGCCTGACTGGCAAACCCTTCAACACATCCTCTTCTGGAGAGATCCAGGCAAAGTCTAAAGAGAAAGCTAGATTCCCAAAGTCTCAAGGGGGAGGAAAAACAAATTCAATTGGCTATGCTAAACGATGATTGACAGCTCTAAAGAACCAATCAATGCAACCAAAACTTAACAACACTAGACTAGCTAAAACATAATACAATAGTTTAAACCTTACAACTTAAAGTCTTATATACAGGTGGCATCAACCACGCCTTCACAGGCAGAAAGGGAAGGGAAGTTGGAAGGGCACTTCCCCCTCTGACAAACCTGAAGGCCAGGGTTGCCAACAAAGCTCTCTGTTGTCCTTGCCCCCCTCCCTTCATTCTCTCTAATGCAAGTGGAGACAACAAGGTTCAAGGGAAGGAGGGAGGGAAGAGGTATTATGTTCAGGCTCAGAAGAGGACACCTCTTCCCTCCCCCCTTCTCCTGCTTCCTTTCTGTTTTTCCCTGCCCCATCATAACACCGCCCTTCCAAATTTGTTGTGATCCATAGTTAAAGATACTTTCGGTTAGAGTAGAAATGGAAATTGTTACAACTCTAATTTTTTGTCTAAGATTTTTTTCTCTCTGAGGATGAAAGAATCAATGCAATCAATTTTTGGTTCCCTTTCCATTTACTAAAGATAGGAGACAGAAGAAAATTTTTATCACAGCATGGAAAGTTATTGTTTGTAGCAAGTAATTATAGTTATAACTACATAGCCCTTTATATGCTTTGTCTTCTCCTCAGAACACACAATGAAGAATGAAGTAGCAGCACAAAACTGAATTTGAAACTTGTTATATTCCCTTTCTAGCATTTAGGACATTATCACACAGCCTTTTAACCCAAGTTAAAAGTAGACCCCACCACATGCCATCACCTCCTTTCGTAGAAGACTCATAGTCAAAGCATAGGTGAGCCAAAGTGCAAATCACTTTGAAATTGAATGAAAATTGTAGCTGAGGATAAGGAGTTAATTTTTGGTTTGTGGCCGGAAGAAATTTCACTTCTCAGTCATCCACCCCACTCCCAACCCCTGTGTTTTATCTGGATTAATTTTTATTGCACAGTAAAAATAATTTGTGCAGTAACACATGGAACTAGGCAGACATCCTCCCATTGCAGCGAAGATACATTTACCATGGGTTTCCCACTGGCAAAACTGTACTAGGAGGCATGTGTGATAATATCATTAGTAAGGTCACATTTAAATTATAAACGTCAATAATACTGCTAAAGGAGTATAGTTTCCCATTGTTGTATTAGAAATGTAGTGTGATACAGTTAGACTTTTACTATTGGGAGGTAGGAACTCGTTATATTAACGAATTTGTAACTAGTGGAATTATGTGTAATTGATCATGGAATGACTTTAGACCTTGAACTCTGGATGGTGTGTTCTAACCTTGAATGTATTTTAATCATGTTTATTATGTATGTTGTAATTTTAATCCAAACTATTGGGAAACCACTGGGCTAAACAATATGTGGTTTGGAAGCAGTGAGATGTGGTTCTCCTCCATCTGATTTCAGAAGACAAATATTGATGGAGGTGACCAAGTATGAATGACAATGGGAGAGAAAGATGTATCAATTTCTATCAAAACCCTTCTGTGACTACCCAAAGGACTCAATCAATTCATACTTTAAAGGGGGAAAACATTTCCCAGATAATCCCTATGCAGCCCAGCATTCAATAAACTAGCTAGAAATAAACTAGCAATAAACTTGGCACTAAATCCTAGATTAAGGAAAGAAGTATAAGTTGTTCATAGCAGGATGCCTCTATATTCTCTTGAGGGACAAGTAAATAAAGCCAATCTTTCCAGCACACAAAGGAGGAAATGTTGTTGTATAGGGAGTTTGCCAACACTTTGTAATAGGAACATCTATACACACACACACATTTATTGAACATAGAGAACACAATTTTTGAGACCAAGTTTTCCAAGCAGAATGGGCTTTCTATTCCCCCCCCCCCACCCACACTTGACCCAAGGAAGCTGATGAAACATCATACATCAGCCCTGTGTTCATAATCCTTTCAACAAAATATCTAGAGATACAAAGCATATTGTGGCCTGAACCCACTGTTCTGAATTATGTATCAGTTGGGAAATGCAGAAATTGTTTGGGGTTTTTTCCATTCAGGCAGCTCAGGAAACTAATCTTTTTCAAGAACCACAGGTGCAGCATTAGGGATTTAAAACCTGTGATTTTTGAACCATGGTGTGTTTACTCTTTCTGCCACAAGAAAGCTTTGAAAACAGGTTACATCTGCAAAAGGTAATGTAGGGCTGCCTGAAGAATAAAGCTAGTAGAAGGAACTTTTGAATACAATACGAAACACCTCTAGTGGTTTAAAGAATTATTTACAAGGAAATACTTGGGCAAGGAAGCAAATTTGCGCAGGATCACTTGGGTTTATATCTGGTCTGTACATGCAACAAAAGAAAGGCACAGTGGACATTCTGGGACAAAATAACATTCCAGAAATATTCCTTACAATAGAATTCTCTATAAGCCAAAAAAATAGCATAATGGCCGTAGCTTCAATTCCCCGGTCACTGTTCTGATATGTGCAGAGTTGGCACTCTGTATCCATAAATTCTTTGTCCACGGATTCAACCATTCATGACTTGAAAATATTTATTTAAAATAAATGAAAATGAAAAGAAACTCTTGATTTTGTTCCATAATTACTTGTTTTTGCCATATTATAGAAGGGACACCACTTGATTTTGCCATTTTATATGCAGGACACTATTCTATGCCATTGTATATAAGGGGACTTGAGCATACATGCATTTTGGGGATCTTGAAATTACACCTCAATGGATGCCAGGGGCCCTGTTGCACTCCAGGACAGGAAAAGCCCTCTGACTTTAATCACACCACATGTTGAGCAATCATTTTTTAATTGAAGCTTAGGAAAGGAAACAATGGTTTTTTATTGAAGCTTGGTAAAAAAAAGCCAGTTAAAATAAATGCTTTAAAGAAAATAGAGAAGTTTCAAAAAGGTAAACAGTTCAGCAAAAGCCAAGTGATCCAAAGCAATGTCCAAAGAGTTTACAAAGGCAATCCAAAGGCAGATTTAATCCAAAACAGAAGTCAGCAAGATGCAAAACAATATCCAGACTTCAGCAGTCAACACCAGAAAGACTAAAAAGTGCAAACATGAACAAAACCCCTTAACAGGAATCTTCTAAACAGGACTTCTATGGAACAAGACCTAGGTTTCTAAAACTATGCTTGATCTAACAAGTTTGCCCTTGAGGCAAACCTTATATCCCAACACTCAGAAACTGATTTCTTTTACCCCAGCTATCACCCTTGGCCCTTATCTCCCGAAGTCTGGAGGAGCCATGTAACTCTCGAGTTAATTGCCGATCCTGGCTGAACTCCAGCCACCTGTCCCTGGGCTTACTATTTGGCTGCTCATTAAAATTTCCAGGTGTCAGATCATTTTCAAACCCCAAATCTTGAGAGCTCAGAGAGTCATATTCCCTACGCCCTGCAGGAACATTCTCATGAGAAACTGCCCTTTGAACTGGTGCCTCTCTGTCATTCTCTGTATGAAAATCATTAACCAAACCATCTCCATCTTGCACCTCGGTGCAATCATTCCCCACATTGTTTCCCACTGTTGCACACCAGTGTAGAGACCTGGGCCTTTAGAATCCAACACACAACTACAGCTGAAGGAAATAGTCTTTTATTGAAGAAAACAGCAGGCAATAAGCAATTGAAAATATATCAAAGAAAATAGAGCGTTCAATGAATAATCCATGTGAAGGCTTCAAATGCCATGGGCTGAATAATGCTGTAAGTTCATATAAATCCAAGCATGCTAGTTCCAGTAATTGATAAGTTCCAAAGAAGTCCCAGAAAAAGCAGAGTCCAGACTTGAATACTTGAGCTCAAAACACAAGAGACCGGGATCATAGAAGGCTAAATGCAGGAGCAGGAATTCATGAAGCTTAATTGCAAAAGTTGTCTTGGATCTGAAGATTCAAACTGCAAAGCATGGCTATATCAGAAACTAGATTTCTCGCACTCCCCTCCCATCCTCCTGTAAAACTAAAGCACTTCTGAACGGCCGAGCCTTGAACTGCTCATTAGCACATTCCTTCTTACTAGCAAAAGCAGCTGCGTTATCTGTCTGAGAATCAAACTCCCTAAAAGTGTTTCCCAAACTCTGTCTCTTGAAAGCAAATGCAAAAGTTCCATCTCTCTCCTGAATAGTAACTGCACAGCACATCCCAGAATCCCTACAGAGGACACAGGCCCAACACCCACATCACTTCCCACATCAGAAGCACCATGATCCTGGAACACAAACACAGGCTGATTTCCAACAGACTCACTGTATGTTAACCAGAAGGCATTCTAAGTCACTCTCATGTTGGTTCAGAACAGAAAGTTTCCAAACTGGTTTTGGTGAGATGGCAAACAATGGCCAGCATGAACTATGATTAGATCGCAGGCTATCCACAGTACAAATAATTGGTTTATGAAATGTTATGTCAATAGCTTTGAGCTCAATTTACTTTGTATGTTGTGTCCTTCTACCTTAGGAAGATGATTATTACTGTTAGACCCAGCGTATGCAACACTGCCACATTTTGCAGCTCCGAACCTGTATGAAACATACTAGTTAAAGGCCACATTGAGGTGTGTGGATTGAGTGAAATTGTATGATTGGTGTATGATTGGGATCTGGTGAAGACTGACGATACCATTCTAAGAAGACTGGGGCCTGGAAAACTATAAAAGGAGGTGAAAAATTCATGAACCAATGAACTGTGATAAAAAGTTGCTGGTGACAATGACTGACATTGCTGTTGAACTGTGGTGCAAAACAACATGTTTACATAGTCAAAGACAATAATTCTTTAGGTTAAGGAAGTCAACACAATGGTTTCTTGCGTAAAGAAGGAAAACCACCATCTGTCTGTGAAATGATGGAGGCAGCATGTTTTAGCTGGAAAAACAAGCTGTCAATCATTTAAAAAGACGACGACAACAGCAAGAAATTAGCTACACAAAGAGACACTTTCCCCTTGGAAAAGTGTGTTAGATCTGTAGGGGAATGCTGAGTCTGGTCACCCACCACCTCCAAGGGATGGGGAAAGATGTTGTATCAGCAGAATTACAGATTTGCGGGGAACGCGGTCTGACCCATGTGCGCGTCTCTTCTCCAGGAGAAGGAAGAAAGTATGATAATTTATGCATGTAGATTGAATGTATGTATGTGTGAATGCTGAATAAAATATAGTATCCCTTTTGTTTGGGTAACCAATGTAGCTATGCAGCCTGTGTGTCTAACTTCTTTCTCTGTAAATTGCCTGATATAATCTCACTGAAAACAGAATAAAATAATATTTTTAAGGTTTAAAAAGTACTCATAACAACATCATGGTCACACAGGGCTGCTGTCAACTGCCTCCAGGATGAGACGATAGCCCCACAGCCTAACTGTGCTGAAACTGGTTAAGTAAGGCTGGGAGTGAGGCAGGATTCTACCCCTTTCAGCATCCAGTGACTCCGAAACATTGTCTATTATACTCACTAGTGCTTACTTTTTAGAAAAGCATGAACTTTTAGAGATCATAACCTTTTAGAGAAGAGCCAAAAACCCATTTGAGTAGAATCTTTTCAAGTGGTGTACAACCAAATGTAATTATACAAGGCAATTGGCTTCCTTTGTTATACCGAATAACCTATTGTCTCTTATCTCAGGAAACAGAATATGTCAGTGCATAAAAATAGCACTTCTTCAAAAGTGTTTTTCGGTGGCCAAATTATATCTACTCTTCCATAAAACAACTTTTTATATTATGCATCAAGAGACAAACAATTTATACTTTTGTAAAAAAAATAAAATTATTTATTTACTCTATTTATATTTTGCTCTTCTCACCACGAAGAGACTCAGAGCGGATTACAGTACACATACTTGCAGACAATCCCTGCAGTTCAACATATGACATATAAACATGTGACATTTATCACAGTACAGTACATACATTTTGACATATTACACACATATATAGACAAACAGAGGCAAACTTTCTGGCCACCAGGGGGAGCTGGCACACTCCTCATCTCTCAGTGTTTTCCAGCGTCCCTTTGTTGTTTCTTCTGCATTCCTCAGAGATGTCTGGATTCTTTTTAATGTTAAAAATAACGTATTTGGTTTACTCATGACCTTCATGTGTTCAGCATACACAGGTACACAACTTATAAGTCAGTTACAGATATGTTTCAGATAGTTTCAGTACAAACTAGTCAGAACATCTATCAAGTGTTTGCCAGTCTTTAATCTGAGCAGTCTCAAAGTCTAAAGAAGTCTGTGCTCTATGCTTGTCTCAGAGCGGACCATGCGATCTGCAGCCCCTCCCACAAAATCTCATGTGTTTTAAGTTTGTAAACTTTGTTGTGTTGGGCTTGGTCCTGTTTGTAAGCCGCCCCGAGTCCCTTCAGGAAGATGGTGGTGAGGTATAAAAATAAAATCAACAATACAATTTTTGGTCTAAGCATAGACGATGTACCTGAGCTTTCCTCAAGGGTAGCACTGGATAAGACAACCAATGCTGCTGGGAAGCATCTATGTGAGCTGATAATTAAAAACAACCTTCAACTCTGTAACGGACATGGCCTTGGAGATCCAGATGGATATTATACATTCACTTCCTCTAAAGGCCGAGCCAGTACCATAGACTATTTTATGACCACCAGCCCTGTTCCAATACTCCGCGACTCATTTAAAATAACCCCTCGACCTGAAAGTGATCATAACCCCTTGCAGATGACTATCCTAACCCTTGGCTCCCTGATTAGACCTTGCAATGCTGATGGTTCTAACTACCTAATCACCGGAGGCAAGCTACTAAGGTGGAATGACCAGCTCCAAGATAGAATTACTGAAACCTTGGAAACTTCTGACTTTGTTAAACTAAGGGAAAATATCCTGGCCCAGCATGATAATATCATAGGATCATATGAAATCCTCTTATCCTACTTAAAACCATACCTTATAACATCCTCCAATTCTAAACTACTTAAATTCAGACCAAAGACCTGGTTTGATGAGGACTGTCACAAGGCCAAGAAAGGGCTAGAGAAGGCTCTGAAAACCTTAAAATCAACGGCCAATAAAGATAATAACCAAACACATTTTTATATAGCTGGGCTAAGAAGCAATTATAAAACACTACTCAACGAAAAGAAACATAATTATCATACAACCCAATGGAAAGAACTGGCCCATGCTGCCATGCAGAAGGACACACAAAAGTTCTGGTACATTATTGCACGAGCAACCAGAACAGCAAATCACTCCCTAGAAGCATCAATTCAAAGTAACGTATGAGAGGAATACTTTACAAATATGTACAGTTACAAAACAACTTTGCACCTCTGTCTACACTGTCCCCAAATCAATGCCCTCCCAGAGTGGCCAGCGGTCACCCCCGATCAGGTCAAAAAAATCATGGCCAAACAATCAATAAATAAGGCACCTGGAGAAGATATGATCCCCATGGAACTGCTAAATGTAAAATCAGACTACTGGATATCTATCCTGGCCAAGCTGTTCATCCATGTAAACAAAACAGGGTCCATCCCTGAGGGCTGGAGACCAAGCATTATTGCCCCTATACATAAAAAGGGGGACAAAAAACCCCCGCTAACTATAGGCCAATCACTCTCCTGAACATTACCTCTAAACTGTATGCACGTACCCTATTGGAACGCCTAGAAGATTGGTCTGAGAGCAATGACCTAATATCTGAAACCCAAGCCGGCTTCCAAAAGGGAAAATCCACCATTGATCTATGCTTTGTATTAAATTTCCTGATCCGTAAATACACCCAAAATATGAAGCAAAAACTTTATGCCTCTTTTATTGACCTAAAATCAGCCTTTGACTCAATCCCAAGAGATCTGCTCTGGACAAAATTGGAGAAGGCAGACATTGACCCTTGTCTGCTGTATCTGATTAGGGCCCTATATACCAATACCTCGACACAGGTCAAAGTTGATATGGCAGGTCATCTCACACCAAAGATAAATACCTACACTGGTGTCAAACAGGGCTGTATCCTAGCACCTTTTTTATTCAACTTCTATATCAATGATATTGTCAAGGAGTTAGAGGGCCTACAATACGCCCGGTCACTATTCTGGACCAGAAGCTTTCCCTGCTAATGTATGCCGACGATATCATTCTCCTGTCAAGAACTCAGGTAGGGCTAAGACGGTTGTTGGCTGGATTCTCAACATATTGTAAACAAAACGCTCTTACAATAAATTACAGCAAAACCCAGGTTATGGTCTTTGGTAGGCGCCCCAAAACACACTCTTGGCGCCTAGATGAACATGTAATAAAACAAGTCAAATCCTTTAAATACCTAGGAATTTTCTTTTCCGAATCAGCCACCTGGAAACAACAGATGAGTAACATCAAAACTCAAGCTTACAGATCAGCCAAAGCAACACTGAGCTTTGCTGCCAAACAAGGTGGTAATCTGGTTAATCCCGCCCTAACTGTTTTCAAAGACAAAACCCTGGCGCAATTTCTCTACGGGGCAGAAATCTGGGGCATACCTAGTGCCCTAGGTCTAGAAGTGCCTCAAAATTACTTCCTAAGGGCACTATTAGGCCTCCCTAAAGACACTCCAACTGCCATGATCCGCCTTGAAACCTCTGTCCCAACCCTAGAAAGCCAAATAGATAAAAGGATCTTGTGCTATTGGCTTAAAATCCAAGAAATGCCAACTGCTAGATTACCAAAAAAATGTCTCTTGGAACTTAACAATGGTCTACCTGTTAACAATTGGGTCCACAAGGCAGCACAACTGGCCATTAAATATGGTCTCTCGGTTAGTGAGCTGGCAAAGCTAGACCACCCCACAAGGAAGACAAAAATAAACAAGACAATATTAGAAGTCACTACACTTACAGACCTCCAGGCTTCCTGTGACTCCCGTGTGCCCCCTATACTACAGCCTTAGACAACCCACTGGCTACCCAGACTACCTTGACAGCCTGACCTTTGTCCAGCTCCGACGAGCCTTCACAGAGCTCAGACTAAATATGTTTGATTCAGCGGAAAGGGACGGGAGGCTTAAAAAAGTCCCCAAAATTGAACGAAGATGTATTGCTGGTTGCCCCTACCCAGAGGACCTGGTACATTACTTAATGTGCTGCCCCCTACACAAAGATCCTAGGGAGCGCTTTATCTTACCTTTACTGGACAACAAAATCTTTCTGAATCCTCAAGAGATACTACTCTACCTCCTTATGGATACAGATAAATATACGAACTGGCGCGTAGCCCTGTTTGCCCTTGCGGCTAAGAAGATTAGGAGGAGGCACATAGCGGAGATGGCTGTCCTATGTAAAGGAGATAATCTGGTTTAAGAAGGTTTAAATGTGACTCATGGTGTATAAGTAACTGGTAACCTTTTATTGTCTACTATGCAAATTCCATATGTATTATTTTGTGTGTGCGCGCTTTTTTATTTTGGACTTGCAACGGCCTTTGGTCAAAAGCAATAAATTTTTATATATATAAAAAATAATAATAGTGTTATTTAATGATTTATATCCTGCTCTGGGACACAAGATGACTTTCAATGTTAAAACAATTCTTTTTTTAAAAAAAAATTACATAATTAAGATATATGTTTTAAGCAATTAAACGAAATAAAGCATAGGATGTATGGAGAGATAGGGCCAGAGAGATAGCACAGTGGTAACAACAGCTGTGTTTGCAATCTGAAGATTGCATGTTCGATTCCCGGGCTGGTCTGGACACCCAGCTGTGAGCCCTGTCCACTGTTCACCAAAAGTTCGAAAACAGCCCAGCTGTGAATAGATAAAACTGGAAACCGTCAAGCAGAGAAGGATTTTTTTCAAAGAAAGGACTTACAACGCCTAAATAAATTAAGATCGGCTGTCAGAAGGTGAAATGCGGAAAAACAGAGGCTCTCCGTCATGAAGCAACAGCGCCCCCTTGTGACATATGGCGCAATCACACCCTGTGATGCACCCTGTGACGCAGTCAGAAGAAAAATCGTTCTAAATTGTACTTGTTATATGTTGTATGTTGTATGTAATTGTATGTAAAACCGGCAGGGACTGTTTGCCGTATGTGTGATATAATCTGCTCTGAGTCCCCTTCGGGGTGAGAAGCGCGGAATATAAATAAAGTGTATTATTATTATAGGTGTTTTTTAAGCCCTGGATCTAATATTTGTATATATCATTCTGTTTCTAGTAACATTTCCTTTTAACAAGTAATTATGGAACAAATTATAAATTCATAACTTGACAAGCTATTATGGAACAAAATCTATCTCCATCCATTCATCAATATTCATGCCTTTGATCTCCACCTCTTCGTGTGTGTTTCAGTTTCAAGCCTATGTTGCTGAGTAATTCTCCACTTTCGTTTTATTTCAAAGATGGACTGCCTTGGGAAATGTTTCCAAAATACATGTTTAAATATTCTGGAAAAATTTATTTAAAATAAACTTTGGCCGACCCTGTTAACTTTTGGGTATCATCATGAGACTGGATGTGACAAAAAAGTTCTCTAAATTGAGATGTATTTCTTCTGTTTATCATTTAACCAGACAATAAGACTGTGCCACAATGATTTATTGTGAAAAGATCCCTGAGGAGTATCTTGCAATTAAGAGATTAAGGAAATGTTTTATGAGACTCAATCTGCATTTTATGAAGAGTTCCAGAGTTCCTTTCTCCGTAGCTTCTTTTCCCTTTTAAATATGAAGCAGTTTGAGCAGTCTTGAAACTTGGTAATGTTACTTTGTTGGACTACAATTCCAAGAATCCTCCAGCCTGCAAAGCTCACTGGACATCTTGACTGACATAACTTAGGAGTGGTAGAAACTGACGAAAAGTTGTAGTGGAAGAAACAACAAAGAAAGAAACCGCCCAATTGCCTGTTATTCCATAGGGTAGTATTCACAATGTGTCCTCATGGAAAAACCAATTTAAGGAGTGCAGTTCGGAGTTAGAATATGGGCAGAGTTTAAAAAATCCTCACCCTGTTTCAGGGAATCAGGCCCTATCTACTGTACACTCATATAAAATCCAGATGATCTGCTTTGAACTGGATTATATGGCAACGTAGACTCATATAATCCAGTTCAAAGCAGATAATCTGGATAATTACCTGCTATGATAGTTTGGATTATATGGTAGTGTAAATCCAGCCTCTGTCACAATCTCATTCATACTCAAAGCTCTTTTTATTCCTCTGACTGTTTTCTTTAAATATGGGAGCAACTTTTGTGGGGTGCTAGGTCAATCCTACTATAAAGCTGAATGATGCTGGATCTACACAGCCCTGTATCCCAGGATTTAATTCCAGATTATCTGATTTCAACTGGATTATATGAGTCTACCAACAGATAATCTAGGACAGGTGTGCCCACACTTTTTCAGCATGCGAGTTACTTTTATAATAACCAAGTTGCAAAGATCTACCTGGCATGCGCACGTGCTCCTCCGATGCGTGCGCGTTCCCGATGCCCGCGTGCTCTCGACGCCACTTTCCGCCCGCGCAGGGTTTCTTCCGACAATGAGGCTTTAGTGGGCGGGCCCTGGCGCTCGTCTCTTGCCCCGGTGTGGTGACGTGACTGCCCATTGGTTGCTCCTGGGGGAGGCGATAGCAAGGCGAAGGCGCGCACAGAGATAGGATGCGAGGCTGCGGGAGGGAGGGAGTGTGTGTGTGTGAATGAGAGAGAAGACCTTGCCGGAGGAGGATCCCCGTGGTGGGGCTGCAGCTGACGAACGCGCCCTCGACGCCGGGGAGTGAAGCCTGGATGGGGCCCCGCCCCGCGCTCTGCCCTGTCTCTCTCTTGCCTTGGCGGCACTGGGGCCCCATCTAAGCTTCACTCACTGGTGTCGAAGGCGCACTCGTCAGCTGCAGCCCCACTGTGGGGACCATCCTCCTCCGGCGAGGTCTTCTCTCTCATTCACACACACTCCCTCCCTCCAGCAGCCTCGCATCCTATCCCTGCGCACACCTTTGTCTTGCTTCCGCCCCTCATTCAGGAGCAACCAATGGGTGGTCACGTCACCACACCAGGGCAAGAGACGAGCGCCAGGGCTCGCCCACTAAAGCCTCATTGTGGGAAAAAGTCCCACGTGGGCGGAGGGTTGCGTAAGGAGTGTGCGCGCGGGGTGTGCGCGCGCAGGGCAGAAGCACCCCATCTGGCTGGGATCGACCTCATATGGGCTTGGGATCGACTGGTCGATTGCGAGCTACCTAATGAGCACCCTGATCTAGGATAAGCAAATAATCTGGGATCAGATTCTGGCATAAAGGGCGGTGTAGATCCAGTCTGAGAAAGCACATTAGGCTCAGAGTGGGTTTCTGGGAAAGACCTATGGCCCCTTCTACACTACCATATAACATTTGGATTGCTTGCTTTGAAGTGGATTATATGGCAGTGTATACAATCCAAAGTGATAATGCGGATTATCTAATATGATAATCTGGATTATTTGACAGCCTATGGCTACCTCCCACTTGTTAGTCTTGACCTCCCCAATTGTTCTCTTGTGTTGAAAGTCAGACCTTGAATGCCATGCAAGAATGTTTGGGCACCCTTCAGTAGCTGTGTTGAACAGTGGCGCCCTTGCCCTCTGTGCCAGTTAGGATGGTGAACCTGATCCATTTATTTGGCTGAACTTCAAAGGAGGGTGCCAAGATGCTGAATAAATCCATCACTTGGATAGTTCTTCTTAAAGACTGGATTAAAACCAAGAGCCAATTTACTGTTCAGAGACACAGATGCCACCAACAGACACTGGTGTTGAAATGTGAGTCAGCTGCCAGTCCACTTTGCTTCTTTATACTGACTATGGGGTGGGTACTATCTGATCTGTCACTTTCAACAGCAAACTATTATAGGCTGACTCTGTCTAGTCTCACGAGGAAAGTCCACAGGGATAACCTTTAAACCGTGAACGCCTTCCTTTCTGCATTCAGAATCTTGGTATAAGTTCTTGTTACATCTCATTTAAGAACCAAATTATATACTATTTGACTTTCTACTTCTACTAAATCCCTCATTAGAAGTTCAAAGCTTTCCCTCAATATACATTTTTGGTAAAGGAAGTTTTTGGGCGTTGCATAAGATTGTCTTATCTTTGGTCTTAGCATTGCTGCATAAAAATGGCCAACTAGTGTTTGAGATGTGAGCATTTTCCATTGTGTATAAAAACTGTGTGGGTTGTAGATAGAGAAATATCTTTCTGATATGCAAGTGCGGTGCTGATAAGGACAGCATTTGTGAGTACTTAGTCCATGCACAGTTCATGGGAGTTTTGATCTGATGTTCACAGATAGTTTGGGGAAGAATCAGTTTCACTCAGTATATCTTCCCATATAATGTGTATGTAGTCAAGTCAGATACGGCGATGCTCTCTCGGAGCCCTTTCTAGTAACTAATGGAGTGAAACAAGGTTGTGTTCTTGCACCAACCCTATTTACAATCTTCTTCAGCATGATGCTCCTATGGCAGACCTCAAAGAAGAAGACGGCATATATATATGCTATCGTACTGATGGTAGCTTGTTCAACTTAAGCCGTCTGAGGGCTTGCACTAAGACTCTAAACTATCTAGTCCGTGAGCTGCTTTTTGCTGACAATGCTGCCCTTATCGCCCATTCAGAAGCAGCCCTGCAGCGCCTAACATCCTGCTTTGCAGCAGCTGCAGAGCTATTTGGGCTGGAAGTCACCCTGAAGAAAACGGAAGTCCTCTACCAGCCGGCACCACAGGAAGAACACCATCATCCCCACGTCAGCATAGGCACATCTGTGCTGAAGTCTGTTCAGAAGTTCACCTACCTGGGAAGCATCATCTCTTCAGATGCCAAGATTGACAAAGAGATAGATCACAGATTATCAAAGGCATATAGTGCATTCGGAAGGCTTCACAAAAGAGTCCCGAGCAACAAGCACCTAAGGCAAAGCACTAAAATCAGTGTTATAGAGCTATCGTGCTATCTATTCTCCTCTATGGGTCTGAAACATGGGTCACCTATCGCCAACACCTACGACTCCTCGAACGCTTTCATCAGCGCTGTCTTCGCACAATCCTAAATATACACTGGAATGACTATGTGACTAATGTTGCTGTCCTTGAGCAAGCAGGGATCACCAGCATTGAGGCCATGCTATTGATAACACAGGTGCGCTGGGCAGGGCACGACTCTAGGATGGAGGACCACCGCCTCCCAAAGATACTACTCTATGGTGAACTCACCATGGGTCGGCGCAAGGGAGGCGCCCCGAAAAAGAGATATAAGGACTCCCTGAAACAACATCTCAGGCTCGGCCAGATTGATCACCAACAATGGTCCACCCTGGCCTCACATCGGGAGGCATGGAGACGTACTATCCACAATGCTGTGGCCTCTTTCGAGAAGACACGCTGAATGGGTCTCGAAGACAAACGACAACGCAGAAAGAACCACAACTTGGAAACAACATCACCCAAGGAGACTTTCTGCTGTGCTTTCTGCAACCAAACTTGCCTATCTCAGATTGGCCTTTTTAGTCATCAACGCGCTTGTAAAAAGCGTGGGATGAGTCCTTCCTGAATCTTCTTTCGCGAAGTAATGCCGAGAGAGAGAGAGAGAGAGAAAATCTCATTCTTTGAGCCTTAATTTTTCAGCTTTTGGCTAAGATAAGTTTTTTGCTTATAAATTGCATGTGAACTTCAGACGTATGAATCACAATGCTTAATATTCTTTCCTATCATTTTTACATCGAGAGTTTTGACCTTTCCAGGTTGAAATTTTTTTATGACTTTCCTTAATCACTTAAACACAGTGCTTCACAAAACCAGTGTGGGCGAAGACTTAAGAGACAGAAGATAAACATGATCATATTAAAACCCCTATTATTATTAAATGTTTGAATCTTTACAGTACGAAATAGAAGATGCATTAACTGACCCAGAAAGATTTTCATAAAGAATGCTATGAAAGAGGAAGATGATTACATCTTTCCAGTATTAGAGCATTATGTGAAAAGTAGGTCCACGAAAAGGAATACACAAGGCAGGAAGAACCATTCAGTAACTGGGTTGTGATTAATGCAGATAATGAGTGAAAAATGAAATGTGATTAATGTAAGTAATAAATAAATGACAAATGAGTGTCTGTATTAATAAACTCATTAGTGTTCATAACATGGATTAATGTTTTCATTAGTTTCAGATTTTCATACTAATTAATCTACTGGCTTTCTTCCATTTCATCTTTCTGGGAATAACATCTTAAAAACAGAACTTCAAAGGTATTTCTACCAATAAATTGACATAATATCCTCCTTTGTGATTTCTCAAAGTTTCACAATGAATCACTGTTGTTCTTCAACAAAACATACTTGAACAGGGATCTCCAAAACCTTATATCATACTTTACTTAACTTTACGTATACTTATCTAAATAGCAGAGGTAACCAAAAAATATATTAGTGAATTACAAAGGTGCAAATTGAGACAATGGGAAGAGTCCTTGATATCCAATACTGTAGCAACTCAGCCTTCATCTGACCCGGGGGGGGGGGGGGCAGGAGGCCAATCTGCCCCCACCCCCGCCAGGAGGACAGGCTGCGGCCCCAGGGGTTCCGTTTGCTTTAGACCCCGATGAAGAGGATGGTGGGGATGAAGGGCCCTCATCACCAACAGACAGCCTGCTATGGAATGACACCTGGCCAGAGGCTTATTCTGATGACGAGGCTTCCCATGATTCCGGATCAGATACGGAATATGAAAGACCGGGAGGTTTCGGGTCACAGGAAAGGGTGTTTACGCCAGATGTTGAGGAGGACATGGAAGCCGAGGTCGAATCAGTTTCCCAGGAAGATAACGGCGCAGATGGGGCCATTCCTGAGCGGAGATTCGACCGAAGGGGGAGTATTGAGGCTACACGGAGAGATTGGAAAAGAGGCCTGGAAAGGCGCTGGTCTCACAAAGGAGGGAATTAAATATGCACTTCGTGGGAAACTTCCTCAGATTGCCGGCCACGCCGGAGCTGGAGAGACGTAGCAGCTTGCTGTCCTCCTGGGAGCTAGAGACTGGCTTGCCTTGCCAAGTGCTACCTTGAAACCTTGTGGATTCCATGAACTTTTGCCCTGCTAACCATGGATTCTATTGCCTTGCTTGATTCGCTTTGTTTTTATGGACCTTGTTTTGATCCTTACTTTTGAATACTTTTGAACATTGCTTGCTTTTTACCTTGGACTATTTGATCTCTATTTTTTGGACATTTTATCTTCTTCACCTGCTACTAATTTGGTGCTTAATAAATAGTTAATTGACATTGTCTCTGTGTGTGTGATTACGGGGTGGAGACAGGGCCTGTGTTGTGACAAATACATAGCAGAACTGATGTACATTGTTGCTTGATGCATATATGTCTCAATACTCATTGCTCTCATTGTGTGTTAATTTCATTGTGCAACAGTCACTTTGCTGGCCCCTCTACATTGATAAGTATAACATCCAGGTTTTTAGGTACCTATGGAAGGAGGAAAGTGTGGGGGCTTGCCTAATCTCTCTGAGGAGGGAGTTCCAAAGTCAGGGGGCCACCACTGAGAAGGCTCTCTCCTTAGTCCCACCAACCATGCAAGAGGAGGGCCTCCCCGACAGATCTTAAAGCCTGCGACGGTTCATAGGGGGAGATGCAATCACGAAGATAGGCAGGGCCCAACCATTTAAAGCTTTTTAGATCATCAACATGAAAACAATAATATATTACATAAACCAGGCATATAAATTAGATAAAACAAGTATTCTATTCTATTAAAAATAGAATCAGTTAAAATATTTATGTAATCAAATATAGCAGCCCAATTGAATGCACAGAATGTAGATATAAAGTGCTAAGGATTGGCAATCAGTTCTGGCTTCTGTTTAATTATCAAATGCCTGCTGGAAAAACCAAATTTTTAACTCTTTCCTAAAGTGTTGTGGTGTAGGGGCTTGTCTAAGCTCATTGGAGAGGGCACTCCAGAGCCGGGGGCCACCACTGAGGAGACCCTCTCCTTTGCCCCCACCAAGTGCATTAAAGATGGAGGTGGGACTGAGAGGAGGGCTTCCCCAGCAGATCTTAGAGCCTGCACCAGTTTATAGGGGGAGAAGCAGTCATGAAGATAGGCTGGACCCGAACCATGTAGGGCTTTATAGGTGAAAACCTGCACTTTGATTTGGGACCAGAAACTTATCCGCAGCCAGTGGAGCTGCTTCAACGTAGCAGCGGTTCTGTATTGGATATTAACATTATGAAACCGCCCAGTTCTACTTATGTATGTATGAATGTATGTATGAATGAATGTAAGAGTCAGACCTGTAGCCAGGATTTTTATTCCGGGGGGGGGGGGGTGGGTGAGTTTGATTTGGGATGGGGGGGTAATTCTGAGTGAGAGAGGATCTACACTAGCAAATCTTTTGCATCGTTATCCCAATACCCACATGCATATGGGATCTATTGAGCATGGTGATCAGATCATGATATGAATAAACATAACAGTTTAAATAATGTACCAGTAAGGCCTTCTCGCAAACCACCCTGAGAATTGGGGGGGGCTGAAGCCCCTCATACCCCCCACCCCACCCCACCCCGGCTGCATGCCTGGTAAGAGTAATTATCAGATGGCAACTCTTCCCTTTGGCTGTCTGCACAGTCCTCTCTCCTTTAATATAAATATCTCAATCAAGATGAATTGAGAAGGTAGATGTTTCCAAAATGTAGCAATAGTTATAATAATATAATCATGAAACAGAAGGTAATTAGAAAAAGATTAGCAATGATATAATCAGAGAGCCGTTCAGCGGCTGCTGTGGCATGTGTTCAAGATGCTTCATGTATTTTCTACTATAATGGCCATCTGAGCTGTTCTTAAACACAGCTTTAAAATCTAGTCTCAGGAAAGTTTATTTTGAACCAAGTTCCCTAAATTCAATAAATCAGCATAGGATCCCACATCTATGTCAGACTGTGGTTTTATAGCTGTAAAATATTTCCATCCATTTCAGTTATTCATGCATAACAATGCTTGAAATTTTACCTTATGGCACGTAGAAGTGGTGAAAATGCCCCTTATAATAATGCCACTGACTTTGCTTTGGCCATGTCTCAACTGCAGTGTTTCAGCAACAGAAACAAGTTTCCACTCTGCCCATCCAAAGGATTACCAAGCAATTTAGTCACTTCCATGAATGAATGTATCCCTGTGATAAAAGCTGCTTGATGATTGTGCTGATGGGCTTCATTGTATTCTCATGTCTCTCTGGCAACCATTCTCCTTTGGAGTCTCCAAGGTCACCTGCACCTCATCATCCTGCATTCATGCATTGTTCTCCTCATGGGTTTAATTAATATGAGCTGATGCTAATGCTTGATTTGTTCCCTGAGAAGTGAATTGGACAGTGTAAAAACTCTAGCAACCTGAAGGTATGTTTTTATAACTCAGCCAAATATCTGAGAGCTATGTTTCAATTGTGTGCATAGGGGTGTTGTGTGAGTCTCTCTGCATATATAGATTGGGGTGGAATCATGTGACCCACACATTTTATTTGGTTGATTTGAGTTCAATATTATTCTTGTTTGCTTCTTTGGCTAGATTATTATGAACTTGTTTTTCTTTTATACTAGCTTAGATACCTGACGATGCTCAGTGTCACAATGCTGGGTCCTGGCCCGGCCCCTTAAACACACACACAGTTGACAATGATCAATTAACTATTTATTGAATAATAAAGAACAGGTGAAAAAGTAGAATGTCCAAGTAAAAAGCAATTAGTCCAAAAGGGTTGGCAATAAATGTCCAAGTAAAAACAGGAAATCTCTTAAAAGCAAAGTCCATAAAAACAAAGCGAATCAAAGCAAAACAAGACTCTGTAGGTCAAGGCAAGGCAAGGTACAAGGTCCAAGGTAGCTTCTTGGCAAGGCAAGCCAACGCTGGCTTCAAGGATCAGGAACGCTACACTTCCTTCAGATCAGAAGTGGCCGTCCAACTGAGGATTCGTTCCCACAGAACGTATATTTAATCTCCTCCTTTATGAGACCAGCACCGCTCTAGTCTTCATCTCCATTCCTTTCTATTGGCCTCGATGCTTCTCCTGCGGTCAAAGCTCCTTCCCTCCTGGGCCGCAGTTGTCTCACTATCTTCATGAGAAACCTCCTCCCTTTCTGTTTCCATCAACTCATCCCCCGTGGGTTCCCAGATTCGCTCCTGGGAACCTCGTCCACCTGGTTTCTCATCCGAGTTATCGGAATCTGGGTCAGACTGACCTTCCTCGTCCTCGTAGGCCTCGGGCCAATCATCTTCCCATTGCAAGCTCTCTGTAGGAGATGCAGGCCCAGTGGCCCCATCATCCATTTCACCTGAATCCCCATCAATCGGGTCCAAAGCAATTGGGACCCCCGGGGCATTCCCTGACCCCCCCCCCCCCCCGGCTGAACTGGAGGCTGGGTTGCTACACCCAGGTTAGATTTTTTAATGCTCTTTGTTAGAAAGAGTCATTGTTTGCTTTTGTGTTTTATGAATTGTGCTATTAGAAAATGCATAAGTATGCATGTGAACTGTATCATCCTGAGTCCACCCCCCCCATCTCCCCAAAAATCCCTAAGTTGGTCATGATGGATATGTGTGCCATGTTTGGCCAGATCTATCAATAGTTGGGTTCACAGGTCAACCTTCCCAAACCCCATCAGTACTTATCCAGATCCATTATTGGTAGTGTCCATAGTGCTCTCTGGATGTGGGTAAACGACAACTCCAATAATCATCTGTCATTGCCCCCAAGCCTGCCATTACTTAAAATTGGTAGGATACATGGGGAGTACTGCAATAGCAAGTACAAGCACACTAGGGACTAGTAAATATTCAAGAGTATGAAAAATATATTATGGAGTATTCACAGGACTTACTATACATGAATTACTCCGTGATATGAAAATGTATTCCTGTGATGCTGAATATTGTTGCTAGAATCATTGCTGCTTGATAAAGCCCAAGGCGAAACGGATCGGGCCCTGCAGCTCAACCATTGTGGCCCTTGGCGTCCTCGCTTTTTCCATCTCAGGGCTACAAGCCGCCTAAGAGCATCTTACCTTGGCTTACCATTTACCTGCAACGGGAGTGTTTGGATTACAAAGTAATTTTGGGTTATATTGTGCGCTTCGCTGGGACTCCATATTTACTCGTGTGGACCTACCTTCTATGTCGATCCGCCCCCCCCGTCGTGCACCCCTTCCCCGTAGATGTCTTCGAGGGATCAGTGCATCATTAGACTTTCAGGATTATGAACTCTGACTGTTTTATATTGATTTTGGATCTGTGGGACACCACACCAACACTGTATATTTACCTGCTCCCCATCACACACCCTCCTCCTACATGAAACTCTGAGGTATTTGTGTATGTTTAAACCAGGACTATTGCACAGTATTGCACGAATTTATATATGCATTGTAATTGCAGGATTTACAGCCCTACCATTGATACTTCATAATATATTTTTCATACTTTTGAATATTTACTAGTCCCTAGTGTGCTTGTAATTACTTAAAATTGGTCATGTTAGATATGTGTGCCACATATGGTCCAGATCCATCATTCGTGGGGTTCAAAATGGTCTCTGGATGTGAGACCCATCTTAAAAATGCATGCATGCATGCATATATATATATATATATATAGAGAGAGAGAGAGAGAGAGAGAGAGAGAGAGAGAGAGAGAGAGAGACTTTTATTATATACATAGATAGATAAATGATAATTTTAATCATGCTTTGGTCAGTTTTTCATAAATATGAATGGACAGCTCTTTTTCAGCCACTTTCTGAAGGTCTTCAGCATTTCTTCTCCATAAAAAACCTCTTTTAAAAAGACGATTGATTTACTGATACAGTGGTGCCTCTACTTAAGAGCATCCCAACTTAAGAATATTTCGAGTTAAGAACTGTTGCTCGGACCGGGTTTCTCTTTGACATAAGAGCAGTATTTTGAGTTAAGAGCTAGCACTAGAGGGATTGCTAGTACAAAAGTACAAGGCTCTAGGGCATCAAGGGAGCAGCCTCCATGCCTTGTGATCTTGTCCACTTTGGGAGATTGCTGTCTGCTTTGCTTTTATCTGCTTTGAGGAACTTTGGGTTAGTTGGTTTTTGTATAGTTTTTATTCCTGGTATGTTTGGCTTCATGAAGAGAGACGGGGAGTGACAGCAAGAGAGGGAGGGAAGCTGGAATGACTACAGTATGATGAAAATGATGCTTCTGCCTCGTTGCTTGTGTTTTCCTGCCACAATTTTGTGCTTCTACCATTTTAAAGCTGGTCCTTCTTTTTTATTTTTCCATGTGAATAATCCGTTTTAATCTGTTTTGTAGTATTTTATGATGTGCTGTTGTTTTGTCTCTTGTGTATGCGACATCAAATTGTTGCCTTTTGGTTAGCCACCCTGAGTCCCCCTTCGGGGGTAGAGAAGGGCGGGTTAGAAATAAATGAAATAAATAAATATGCCTTTATACATTATTTCTTATTTATAAAGTACATTTTCTTATTTAAAAACACATAACAAAAAAGAAGGTGGTGGGGAACCAGAAAGGATTACCTAATTGCATTTCAATAGGAACATTCGCTTTTGAGATAAGAGTGTTTTGAGTTAAGAGCTTTGTCACCGAATAAATTAAACTCTTCAGTCAAGGTATCATTGTAGTTAATTTCCTGCTTTTGATTTTCTAAATCAATATCAATGAACCTCTTAAAACTTTACTGTGTATGTGCCATATGGTTAAAAAAATTACCCTGATATCTGAAAATGATGTCACTATTAATTTTCATACAAAATATTATGCTTTTATCACAAAATACACAATTACTATGAACATTAGACTAGACAGCTACATATTCCTAATAAGAACCATATGCATGCAATGTTGGAGGCAACTTCAGGTAGCCATTCTCACCTGTTATTCATTGCACATTCTGTTTAACAGCTGTCTTCTTCAATTAGAAAGAACAATACTCAGATTGCCTCAGCTGATTCAAGTCACTTAGCCCCAATATTTCAGAGTTTCCCAACAGATTAGACTGCATAATTGCATTCAGACCATCAACTGGCATTCTCCAGCACAGAAAGCAGTAGCTCTCTGCATTCACTTTTAGAGATTGGCACTCCGCTGACCTAATATGATTGCTGTGATTTCAGAAGTTTTGTTTAAGTGCCTGAACCAACACAGGCACAGTATGTCAGTCTTCGTGGCAAATTGCAAACCCCAGGTAGAGTGCTACTTGTTATTTTGTACTCCTGCTATCGCTAGGCTCGATAACTTAGGCACCACTGCCTACTTCTACTGTTAATGTGAACTGTTATTTTTAACTCCTCTTTTATCATGTTATCATGTGTTATCATGTGCTATGTGTTCAATATGCTTCCTGAATCTTGTGTGCACAGTGAAACTCTGGTATCTGAGGGGGATACGTTACCAGACTCTGACCATGGATAATAGCAGACCCATATTTTGACATTACTTGAGCCATAAGCATTGCCATACAATCACACCGAAGTCCATAAACACTTCTCTTTGGGGGAGACATATTTTGGAGCACTCATAAGCAAAAATGTGTATAGCAGAAGTTGTACTATATATCAGTCTTTCTCAACCAGTGTGCCGTGGCACACTAGTGTGCCGCGACGGACCTCCTGCTGTGCCGCAAGAAAAGCTCTCTGCCCCCTTCCTCCCCCCTCCTGCCGAACTCCTGCTGCTTGGGGGAGGAGGAAGGGCTGGGCAGTGGCAAAGAAAAAGAAGAAGGGACTGGGGCATCGCCTCCTTTGGCCGTTTCCCCAGCCAGCCTCGAATCCGCCATGACTCCCACCATGACTCTCGCCCCTCGCTCGCTGAAGCCACGTGGAGGAGAAGCCCCGCCCACTGAAGCCCGCCCACCGCTCATGCTCCTCCTCTGTAGGAGAGCTGAAGCTGGGGGGAGGGGGTGGAGGATGGCACGGCCTGTAGGAGAGCTGAAGCTGGGGGGAGGGGGCAGGGCATGGCGCAGCCTGGCTCTGCCCCTCCCCCGGCTTCGGCACTCCCAGCAGCTGCTCCAGCCTTGAAGGGACAGTGCCAAGCCAGCATTGTGCTGGCTCTGGCACCGCTGGCTTGGCACCGCCCCCTCTCCAGCTTCGGCACTCCCAGCAGGCCACCAACCCCCAGCCGTTCTTTACTGTGTTAGAGTGTCCTTTTGTGTCATTTTGGTTGGTGGTGTGCCCCTGGATTTTTTTAATGTTAAAAGTGTGCCGCGTCTCAAAAAAGGTTGGGAAACACTGCTATATATCATAGACTCAGGAGAGAGATTCACCTATAGAGCATCAAGAAAAACAGCAAAAATATTAAATGGTTTAGCTTCAGACAACCATCCAACTTCTGACTAAATGTCTTTAGACTCTAACCCATCCTTAAATAATTTATTGTACTACATTTCGGTTTCAGTACTTTTGAAATTTCTGAAATTTCTGAGATAATGCAAAATTGATGTAGTTCAAAGTTAGTTTAAAAATATTTACTTATGCTCAAGTCTGTCTTCCATATTGCGAAGAGACAGGTTGCTGTTATTTTACTAGTTTAGCTGAGAAAGTTCATTGTTGTTGCTTAGCTTAGATAAACAAAACAATTTGAATCTCCTGTTCCCATGTGAATTGCAGGTGTCCTAAAATACAAACATTTGCTGTCTTTGGGAACAAGAATTTTGTCTTTGGGAACAAGAATTTATAATTGGTAGGCGTTGCTCTCCTACTATTTAGTCCAGCCTACTGGTGATGTATGATGATTGTAATATGACAGTTTAATGACTCTGTCCAATTATATCCTATAAAGAAGGTGGAGTTTCTATGCTGTAATTTTAACTATAAAATGTATGCCATTTTGATTCCTATGTAGTGCTGTGCTGCTTTTATTCTTGCTATGTTTCTGTATTACTTTCTTTCAATAAAGTAATATGATTTAAGAATGGAGATTCCAATATTCCTGTTATATAAGATATGAGTTATTTATTTATTTGTTTGTTTATTAGATTTATTGGCCGCCACTCCCAGCCGGCTCAGGGCGGCTTACATCAAGCACCACAATAAAACAACAAATCTACAATAGCAATAAAACCACAAGGATAAAACAATTCCTAAGAGATAACACAAATTCTAGGGGATAGCACATTACAACTCAAAGGCCTGCCGGAATAGGGCCAATTTGCAGGCCTTCCGAAAAGCCAACAGATTACGAAAGGCCCGAACCTCTGGGGGTAGTGCGTTCTAGAGAACTGGGGCGATGATGGAGAACGCCCTTCTCCGTGTTGAAGTTAGATGGTATTGTTTGACATTGGGCACGGCTAGAAGATTCCAGTCTTCAGATCTAAGTGTTCTCATGGGACAGTTATGAAAATCCCACGTTGCTCTTAGCTCTGCTGAGCTGCATTTTACTAATGCTCTGCTAATATGGAACTACAAAATCCATAACTTCCTGATAAGTACCAAATACATACATCTTTTTAAATTTCCTTAATTCAGGTGACTTAATCATTCCACTTACCACCACTTACACAAGGTGAAATTGGCGTCCTAGCACACTCCCAGGAGATTTCCTCCTTGGAGTCCGCCAGACACCATCATGCAATATATGGCAATTTCTGGTGGGGATCCATGGAGCAAGCATCCTGACAAAGCGGTAGGACATTTCCCTAGGAACATGAGAGGCTTCCAGTGTACCATAGAGAACAGCGGGACCGGTGCAGGGGAGAGGGGAAGCATCACTGTGCGGTGTGGGGTGACAGGATTGACCCACTGCCCTGCAGATTTGTCACGGAGGCTGGCAAATCATTCCGTGAGTCCTTTTTCAGGACTTTTATTAGACCTATTGTTTACATTTTAACAACGGGCTTATGTCCAATAGAACAGTTCACTATCTTCAAATCCAGAAAACATATTCAGGGATAGTCATGGTGGCTATTTAGCAAAATACAAAATCTACAAAAGAACATTGGCTACTTGAAATGGACATGATCTATTTCATGCATTTTTGATTGGCTTATACAGATACTGCACTTTTGTATATTTTGTTGTATTTTAATAGAACATTTGATCCTAAAGAATTATCACACAGCTTTTAGCTTAAAACAGAACAGAAATATTGAGTAACATTACATGACACATCCCCTTTAGAGTGACCAACTCTTCTGTAGGTGGCCTATCCCAATAATAATGAGAATGATTTTGTGTGTATGTGCGTGTGCCAGGAAAGGAAAGTGAGTGTTGGGCAGCTGGAGGGGGAACCCGGGCATATAGTGTGACCTTTCTCAGTTGAGTCTGTGCCTTTGTAGCAGTTGGTGTGTAGTACTTTTTGCATCTTGTCACAGGAGAAAATGCAGAGGTATCTGGAGCAGTGTCTAACTTCAAGAACGGAGAATAGTATAGCTCGTGTGAAGACCTCCTCCACTGTTATGAAAAGTGGAATCACTGTATTTGATAACAAGAAACCTATCTTGAAATGAAAAAACAGTAATTTCATGTATGTTCAATAAACAGTTAAATCATTCTCACTGATTTTGGTACAGACCATGTATTTTTCGGGAAATCCTGTATTTGAGCAAATCTTTTTGGGGTATCATGGCCAATGTATATTGACTTTCTATTTATCCTGTACTTCATTAATAATTAAGACCACAAAGTTTAAATTATATATTTTTCATGTCAAATACATAGTGATGGACTCTTGAAAGCTTCTGGGATTTCTGCTGAGAATCAGGTTATCCCTCACAGCCCTAGGTGGTGGAACAAGAGCAATGTCGATACATCCTTAGTTGGAACAGTAAAGTCTGCTGTCAATTCAGTGGTGGTCATACAACTCAAATTTAAGTTAAAAACAGTTGTATGATTCAAAATATACTTGAAAGTAATGCACCCTATTTAGTAAATATCATAGAAACCAATTTAATTAAAAACAACAACAGAAGAGGAACAGGGATAACAATGTGAATTAAGATTTATTTCCTCCTTTTATACTTTACACACAAACTATCCATTCAGGGGGGAATGGGTACAGCTTGAGTTCCTATTATCTGAAACATTTGCAATTACAAAGTTTTACAGATTTTGGAATAGCTCAATTTGCATAATGCTATTATTATGAAGATGGCATCCAATCTAAACATCAAAAATGCATGCATGTCTCATAATAAATGGACTCATCAAAGGCAACAAAGGAGCTTAGAGCTAATTAAGTCAGAGCTAATAGTAGCAATCAATTATTAGTTATAAAGAGTTTTTGAAATTTGCACAAGAAGATTAAAATTGCTTAGTTCTGCGGCATTAGCAGACAAACGCATATGGGTTAGGGCTAAGAAACATGTAGATTTGTAAATGTTTATTCTATACTAACTGTCCCCTGCCACATGTTGCTGTGGCCCAGTCTGTGTATATATGTTTTGTGTGTGTAAATATGCATATATGTGAGTCTATATATTTATGTATATGTGTATATATGTGTGTTTGCGTTTATATATGTGGTTTTGAGCATGTGTTGCAATGTGTGTTTTTTTGCTTTTTAAGTCCCTTCTGCTGTGTATTTCAGTGTTTTTATGAGTGATAGTCACTCATTGGCCTGATAGGTGTATTGTGTCTAAATTTTGTGTCAATTCGTCCAGTGGTTTTTGAGTTATGTTAATTCCACAAACGAACATTTCATTTTTATTTATATAGATTATGAGCTGTATATTATATATGGTGTATATTAATGTTTTTATTTAATATTGTCAATTTCATGAACATTTACTGGAGTGAATGCTACACTGCTAAAAATGTGCAAAATTTGCTGAGACCATTATCTCCTTTCAATTTCTGGCCTTAAATTGGTCACTTTACATGTCTTATAGATCGACACTATTCCAATATGCAGATTTGCCAAGATACTACTTAGATTAAAGCTCTTCATGTAAAGTTACTCATTGATTATGCTAAACTTTTGTGTTAAATGACAACATTGTGCAATTTAATGTGTGCTTGAATTTGCAACAATCAAATGTGTATGCACATGTTATGCAAATGTTGTCTGTGTGCCAAACTGCATGTACAATGGCATTTCAGACTCAGTGGCACTTCTGCAAAGTTAAGCTGAATGCATACTTGCTCCATCAGACAAAAAGCTCCAATTGTGTCCATAGAGAAGCGAATGCATATGCAACACACCTATGATGAAATCCAAAATCCACTTAACATAGTATAAATCTCTGTCTGCAAAAATGCACTATATTAGTACTACAGCAGTTTTATTTTATTCTATTTATTTCATTTAATATGAAGCAACTTTCAAAGATTACCCATTCCACATTCTACTTTGAAGTCATCCTGGATGGTTTGTTTCATGTGATCAATGTGATAGTTTAGCTTGTCAGCAGCTTCATTCTAACTAATGATACGGATGGACCAATGACGTGCATAATGATCCAGTTTAATGCACTGAAATGCCACATCTGCACAGCCAAATAATGCAGTGTGATATTGACACCAGCCTGGTGTGCCCATAAAACCTGGGGTAAGATGCTTAATGTGCTTGCACTTCAAGTTAAAAAAAACTGAGGAAAATCCAAATTGTTATAATTTGTGGAATCCAGGATTGTGTTCCCACAACCAACCCATACTCCCCAGGCTCAGGCAGTCTAGATCAGTGTTTCCCAACCTTTTTTGAGCCGTGGCACACTTTTCACATTTACAAATCCTGGGGCACACCACCAACCAAAATGACACAAAATGACACTCTAACACAGTAATACATATAATTAATATGTTTTTAAATGTATTTATACACTCAGTGTGAAACCTGGGCCTGTTTTGATGAATACAACATAGATATCCTGGCAGGAATGGCAGAAAGACACACACGAAGGTCTTGCTCAACAGCTGTCAGTCTCTCTCTGTTTTTAGTTTTTATCGCAGTCAAGCTTGAGAAGCTCATCTCACACAGATATGTGGTTGAAAATGGGAGCAATGTCAAAATAGCTGCCGCCATTTTGATCCGAGGGGGCAGCGTGAGCTTGCTCAGGAGGGGAGGGGGAGGGACTCGTGGGGCGAGTCTGTGCAGTAGTGCCTGCATGGGTCACATCTCCCCCCCCCCCTCCTGAGCAAAGCGAGGCAAAATGAGCAGATCGAGGCTGGGAAGAAGGGAGCCCAAGTGGAGAAGAAAAAGTGTTCGGCAGGAGGGGGAAGAAAGGGTATTGGAGGTTCCAATTTCCCACGGCACACCCGATGATTGCTCATGGCACACTAGTGTGCCCCGGCACACTGGTTGGGAAACACTGGTCTAGAGAAGTGGTATGGCAGTGCCTTTATGGCCCAAAATCCAATTCCCCTGAAAAAAGGGACATTTCCCTTTACCTGCTCTTCCATTCCTGTTTAATGGTCATTCAGTGAATGCAGCAGTTGGGGGCTTCCTTCTCCCAAGCTATTTTGCTCACTTAGGACCTCATCACATTGAGATACTAACCATCGGTGACAATGGGGGAGGGTGGTCGAATCCATGGGGCTGTGGGGGAAACTAAGTAAGATTAGAGAGACAAGAAATAAAAGAGAATTTGTCTGAGCTTATATGGAAATTTATCAGCTATATATGCCAGAGTAATATCAGATTTAAATCAGTGTTTGATCAAGTGAGATTTTGGATAAATGACTAGGGCAGGAGTGGGAAATCTTTCATGTTGGAAAGCCACATTAATTTAGTTGTAATCAAATAAGGCTGCATTCAAAAAAGCTTCAATTAGATATACTTAAAATGTACCTCATTTTGTAAAATAAATCTAACTACCATATGCTTATTAATTTTAAAAAATGAAAACTATTGGGTAATGTTGAGGTTAACTAACCCTTTAATGACTTTGTTGTGTCTGCTTTTTGTTGGAAAGCATTTCAATATTTGGTTGCAGCATGGAGGTCTGCAATTTCAATTGATCCTCTAGATCAGTGGTTCCCAACCAGGTCTGCAGCCTCATCATGACTACACTGTTGCCCCAAAACCACACAACAACGAGAGCGTCTGGTCTCGTGAAACCCTCTTATAGTGACCAGGCAATGGGGATGTTGGGAGCAGAGAGGCTGACTACCCACAAAAGATTACTACTACCACATCAACTCTAGATTATTAAATATGGTTTCCTGTTGGTGAGCAGATGGTGACTACTTAGTGGCATATGTTCTGTATCAGAAACTAGAGCTGATGTAGTCTATCCAATGCAATTTTCTGAATCAGCACCCCAGATAACCAAACTGAATCTAAAGATGACCAAAAACTGATTCATAACCCTTTTGGTACTAATATTGGAGAGTGGTCTCTGTTGTTGTTTATTTTTAAAAAGTTGGGAACCACTACTGTATATGGGTTCCACTTATTTGTGACTGTAAGATAATCTTGAGTTGGGTTAGATAGGAGAATGCAGCTTTGAAGCTTAAGTGGTTGAAAAGCAAGAGATATATTTTAGGCATGTTACTGAAGGCATGAGTATTTTCCTACACTTTTCCATATTTCATATTTTAGTTGGCCCTTTCTTAGCATCAAACAATGAGTTCAAAATGCCTTTTACTGAGAGCTCAATCAATTCCATTTGTGGTTCTTTAGGTGCTATAGTGATGTCAACTAAGCGAGGATGAAATGCTTATTTGGATGTGACACCATGATTCTCATTTTATCCACTAATTAATAAGTCTATAACAGTTGCATAGTCTTCAAATAATTTGCATGTATCATCCTACTCATTAGTAACCTTTGCTAACTGGGGAGAATGTTCATCCAACATTTCCTTTTGAAGAAGTGTTTTGAAAAAAGATACCCCCACCAAATGTTTGTATTTTTTAAATATACAGACTTCGTTTTACCTTGCAAAAATATTCAAGTTGTTTTGACTTGACATGATATCACACAGAAATACAGCATTCCTATAAAAATCTTCTTTTAATAATTCACATTGCTGATTTTGTTCTTCATAAAATGTAACTGTTCTTGCAAAGAAGACATGTTGGCTAAGACCTTTCCCTATGATAGCCAATGCACTTTAGAATGATACCGCAAATCCTCACTGAATACCTCATTTTCAAATATAGTATATTATGAAACTGACGATACCATGTTACATTTGCATAAATATAGTTAACAACACTTATAACCTGTCGTGAAGAGTCACGTTAAATAGTAGCTTTAGCACAGAGATTTTGCTGGTGCATACAATGAAAATAAATGAGAGCATCTGGATCTTTTTTTAATCTATACATTGAACCTTCATGTTTTCCTGCCATGGAAGCTGCACCTTCTGTATGCCCACCATACATTTACCAAATTCAGTCCAACTTCATTCATTTATAGATGTCTTTGCCTAGATATCCCAGAATTCTGCGTGATTCAGCAGCACAATAACACAATGGCAGAGTGTGCACCTCCGCTTTCAAAGGTGAATATAGTATCATCCTTAATGGAGTTGGTTTCACAGGAAGGTTGTTGTCAGCCCTGCTTTCCTCCCCAGAGATATGTGACAAAAGAATCACATTGCATATGAACACATGCTGGTCTTTAAAAAATAAATAAACATTTTGCCTTGACAAAAATGTACCCTTCTTTTCATATTGCGACAATGACATTATCAGATAGGAACCATCATATTCAAGCTCTGATAAATGGATGTTGTTCCTTCTGAATTAGCTTGTTGATACTTATGTATATACCCTATATATTCATGTATAAGTCTAGAAATATTAGTCAAAAAATCAACCCCAAAAACTGGGACAATTTGTCCACAATAAAAATGAACCAGTCTATTCTCTAATTAGAGTGACTAAAGATGAAAACTTAGTTCATCCCATGAGAACCTAAAAGAAGTGTCTGCTCTCTTTACTATCCCAGCTATGTTTCCACTTCTGGTCTTTTTGAAGGTCTCATTAGGAGAATGGTAACAGTGAGCAGTGATGGCTGCCCCCTAAGGCAACATTGGTGCTTTCCCCTCTCTAATGACCATCAGTTTATCCATGGCTCATATCAAAACCCATAATTTTGCCCTCAAAACCTGTCTTTGACTTATTCATGTGGTTGACTTATACATTAATATAAACCGTATATGGTATGTAGAGTCAAGAATAAAATGCTCTATTTCTGTATAGTGTAATATGAATTCAGAGTTAACAATTTCAACAAATACTTAAACCTATTAAGATTTTTTTTGCTCTGAAAGAATGTGAATATCATTAAAACTGAAACCAATTGTGCTCTATTTAATATTACTATATTTAACTAGATTTGTGAAGTCACGCCCAATATTGATTTAAGAAAATCATCTGTTTTTATCTTTATAGCAAACATGTCTTCTTGAAAGTTCCTAGCTAACACCCTAGAGATAATATATGCATATGCCATGTGTTTCTGGGGTTGCTCATTGCATAGAAGAGTTACGTTTGGGGGCCACAGCTCCCAGAATTCCTAGCCATCAGGGCTCTTGGTTTGGTTAGTGGTTTCCAGAAATTATAATCCAACAAAATTACCTTTACAGAATATGGAACTGTACTGGATCTCGCAAGTAGGCCACGGTACATTAAAATATCTACATTAAAATATACTTTTAGATCCTAGAACTGTCAAGTGCTCAGATATTGCAATCTTCTGCAGCATTTCAGAGCTGTACAATGGGGTCTAAGAAATCATACCACCCAACGTTCTTGGAATCTGAAAGCTCATTAGAGCTCCCTCTTTTTGTATGCACATCTCTATCTTACCCAGCCTCACAAAAGTCATCTGTATGAGCAAACAATTCAAGGTTATTGATTTATCAGTTGATTTTCACTCTGCAGGAGCTGCTGAGCCTCCCAGAAGAGTATCTCCAATTGTAAAAAGGAAAAATCATTAGCCAAGATGTCACCTGACTTAGAATATTATGCCATGTAGTCTCCAAGGGCTCTTTAAAAAAAGAGTGTGTTTCTGGAATCCTCACAACATGTTGCTAGTAATTTGATTTCTTTTAAAAGAAATATAGCTCTATTTCTCAACTTTTCTTTGCTTAGGCTGTATCTTCTCTGAGATTTGGCCATAGTCATATACCAGACTGGTCAGCATATGCACACTCCCCTGATTTAAGTGTTAAAAGAAAACTCAGAGGAAGAATCCTGTAGATCTCCATTATTGCGTAGGCCTTGTTTCCTATGTAAGGAATATTAAAATGTGAATGATGGTAGTCTCGGAAGCAACCTATCATATCTTATGAAGTCGGATGTGGAGACTCTATAACAGACATTGGATGCTACTGTGGTCCAGCATCATGGAAGTGAATGCACATCCCAGTCCTTTGTAGTTTGGGAAAATATAAATTGACTCATTTTAAATGTACAAACACATCTCACTGGCTTGCATGGCTTCCAATACAACAGGAAAACACACCATGTGACATTCATATTGACCTTATTGGAGTAAGCCCTTTGCCTACAGTTATTTTGATTATGTAGAACACAGAAAGGTGGTTTCCTTTGCATCCACTGTTAGGAACACTGTTGTGTTCAATGTTCAAGGTATTACTATCACTGAAATAATTTCGAATGTTTCTGCACTGCAGAATTAGCAAGTAAAGTGGAATCAAATTGCATTCACTCTACAGTGTAGGCGCATCCTACTATCTAGTTATCTTAGCTCAATCATATCAAGTAAGACATGGATAGGATAGTAGAAAGGCTGCAAAAACAGGCTGTAGATAAAAATGACTGGATGAAAAACAAACCAGTGAGTTTTGGAAATAGAGTACTGACCTATGGAAACTTTGAGGTACTCTAATATTTGTGAGTGATGTTCTTCCTCTTTCTCGGAAGTAGCAAGGTCATCTCACACAGGGCATCTATTAAATGATAGTTCCATAAGCTTTTCTGCCAGAGATGTACTTTACACTTTTTTGATATTAGACATAATGTCTTTCTCATTTTACACTTCTTTCTCAACTCACTTTGTTTAAATGTGCTTCTTTCACAGACATAGACAAATGTACTTCAGGTGCCACTTCCTCATAACAATAGAAAACCTATTAAATGATATTTCTGTATACTTTTCTGTCTGTTACGTACCTTATACTTTTGCAATATTATAGATAGTGCCTTCTGCATTTTACACTTCCTTTAACTTTGTAAAAATGTGCTTCTTTCACAGAAACAGAAAAATGTACTCCAGGTGCCACTTCCTCATAACAACAATCACAAGGCTTTTCTGCTGTTCATGTCATCATTCCATCCATACTTATTTCTATAACCTTGGCAACAAACCAATTTGTATACTTTTAAGTGAGATCAAACCTGTGTCAGAATTCTGTGCTTATTCTCTGACAGTGACATTGCTACAAAAATTAAGTTCTTTGCCTTTGGTTTGATTACCTTTTTCTTATTGTCAGTCATATTCAATCACAGCTCATTCATGTGACTAAGTCAATGAGGATAAGATAGCATAAAGTTTGAGTCTCATTCAGGAAATTGGCCAAACACTCATGTTTCTGGGACCAGGCTTTTGCACATTAGCACAATGCAGCACTTTGGATTGTAATTGTAATTGGTAAGTTGATGGTTATGGCTCAATGTTTATGTGGTGGATGGAACTTAAGTATTATGTGTCAATGCTAATTGTATTTTAATTCTGAATGTCTATGGTTTTATATTGTATTTATATTGTGTATCGGCATCGAATTGTTGCCTTTTGCTAGGCCGCTCTGAATCCCCCCTCGGGGGTTGAGAAGAGCAAGGTAGAAATGATGTAAATAAATAAATATCCTGAAAATAGTCCAATAGTGGAGGCATGTGCTCTCTTGCCCAGAGCAGTCAAGACAACTGTATTCCTGTTATGTACCATTGGTAGATGAACCATCATTGCTCATGGGGAATGTCATTGTTTCACTATAAAACAGACATCAGATACAGTTTCTAATGAAAGACGGGCTTTATGAGTGCTTCATTTTTCCGAAGATAGTAAGTTAGATAACAAGCCCTCCTTTCTGCTAGAGATCCCTGTGTACAACTGGTGGGCCACTGTGTGACACAGAATGCTGGACTAGATTTAGCATGGCTCTTCTTATGTTCTTATGTTCTTAATAAGAGAAAAGGACACGCAACCAAAAGACGTTTGAAAATTAATAATCCATCATTCATTTAGAATTATCTTCGAGTCATTAATATAACAGTCAAGTACTATACAGCCGTACTCACGAATAATACAGTATAACAGGATAGACGGACCAGGAGGGTCAAATAATAGTCCATACAAATCAAGGGGTTATATCCCAGTATAAGAATCCAGGTCGAGTCGTGGAGCCATAGAGTGCGTCGTAGGGGCCGGGTTACGACGCACTCTATGGCTCCACGACGACCTGGATTCTTATACTGGGATATAACCCCTTGATTTGTATGGACTATTATTTGACCCTCCTGGTCCGTCTATCCTGTTATACTGTATTATTCGTGAGTACGGCTGTATAGTACTTGACTGTTATATTAATGACTTGAAGATAATTCTAAATGAATGATGGATTATTAATTTTCAATCGTCTTTGGTTGCGTGTCCTTTTCTCTTATACTGTACGGGCATAGCAGCTAACCTTTTTTCTTATGTTCTTAAGCCATACCTTCTACAAGAATCCAAAAATGCAAGAACTTGTGTTGATCCAGTTCTTGCAGATTTCACTCCCTCTTCCCAAGAGCAAAGCTTTTGATGGGTTCATGGGTTGAAAACCAGATGATTCAAAACCAGAGATTTCAAGAAATCTAAGCTTACCATAAAAGATTTCGCCCCCACCAACCTATTGTGAAAGGAATAGTTACATTTCTAAGGAGCAGGGTAAGCTGAAGATGTGGGTATGTGTAGCACCCATGGGTCCGTTCGTGCCACTGGGAGGGAGTGAGGCGCCGGGGGTCCCGATGCCATTGGGACCCGCACATGCTGAAGGGGACTCGGAGGATGAGTTGGAAGGCCCAGAGCAAGATTGGTCAGCAGTGCCTTTGCCCAGTTCACCTGTAGAGAGTTTAGCATGGGATCTCGAGGGAGCATTCTCCCGGGAAGGAGCGGACCAGGTGGAGATGGGAGGCAGCGAAGCAGATAGCGAAGATAGTTATGAATTCCCAAACGGCCGAGGTTCCCAGGAGCTGGCCGAGCAGCAGATGGAGGCCAGCGGCTGGGAACGTTCGGGGGAGGCTGCTTCTCAAGGAGATAGCGATACTGGACTGGAAGAGCGGGGTCGTTCCCCATAACAGACGCAGGGGACATAGAGCAGGGCAGGAGGAGCTGGCATCTGTCCCTAGACCGTCACCGTTCGGAAAGTAGAGACTGGAGACGCCGGGCCCTAGATCGTCGAGGGGCCCGGCCGAAGGAGGAAGAACGGCTCCGTGGGAACAGATCCTCAGTTCTCCGGCCACGTCTGATCTGAAGGGCGTGAAAGCGGAGTGATTCTCGGAGCCTAGTTTGGCTCGCCTTGGACTAAGACCTTGCCTTGTTATTGATTCGCATTGCTGCGGAAATCCTGCTTTGTTCGAGTCAATCCGAAACTTGCCAAGCTTTTTGCCACGTTTGCTTTGGAACTATCTTTTGGAACTTTGCTTTCTTAATTGGACTTCAGCTTTGCTGATTGCTTTATTCTTTTGATCTCTTTACGAGACTTGCCTTTTGGACTTTTTATATTCAATTCTCCAATAAAACTAGTTAGCCTTTGCTACGTCTCCGTGTGTGTTAAAGGGGCAGTACTAAGTCGGTGATT